>BQNB010104567.1:0-21529 GCA_026074375.1 Tanacetum coccineum | reverse complement strand
TAAAAGTAAACGCGTATCGGACTAAAATAAATAGTGACGAATAATAGGAGTCGTAAAATGACCTGAAATTGAGAAATGTTACACTAAAAACTAGATTAAAAAAAACTACTTGCCTTAAGGGCTTACAAAGGTCCTATTTATACTAAAATACTTCAATACTTGCCCTTTTAGTTGTGCTAGTTATGTGAGTGAGATAGCAGGTGTGCTAGTTGTGTGAGTGAAGTCCAAAACTCATCAAAGCCATCTATTTTGAGTGTTCTCCAAGTTCTATCATCCAAGCCATCCATTCTTTGTCTTCATTCCTTAATGTATGGTGTTGTTTAGGATTGCCAAGGTGGCGTTTGTTATTTTATGAAGTGGGGTTGAGGTGGGAGAGGGATGTTTTTGTTTGGGGTTATAGGGCGACACATTTTGGGGAAGATAAACAGTGATGGCGGGAAATTGGTGTGTTTTTTTTTGTTTAACGGGCGTTTGCCCTGTTTTTGTTAAACATTTGCACCGTTAGTCCTTTTGGACTAACAATGTTAGTCCTTGAGGATAACGGTGTAAGGGTGAAAGGACCTTTGGTGTAAATGGGTTAAGGGTGTATGGTTTAGGCTTTTGTTTGGGTCGAGTATGGTTTTGTGGACTTAGGCTTTTTTTAGCTTATGTAAGTTTGATATAAATGCTTAATGGGCTGCCCCGACCCATTAGATGGGAACGAGTCGGCCCGTTAAGTATTTCTTTGGTTTTGGCTTCGTCTTTGACTTTTGACTTTGGCTTGGTTGACTTTTTGGTTGACTTTGACTTGACTTTTTCATGCTCTTTCCGTTCTCGTGCTCGGTTTTGTCCGTTTTGGCTTAATTTTTGCCCTTTAGTAAATATCCGTTACCTGCACAATCATAAATCATAAAACACACAAATACAATGTATGTTTGGTATAATTTGGTTATTTTAGGCACGTTTTTATAGGCAAAAGGTATGTGTAATTAAGCACATACCAATCCCATACGAAACATTGTAGGAGCATACGTGTCGTTCACCACTTGTTGGTCAGAAATAGGAGATAAACGATTGACATAACCCATCATTATCTACATATCTGTTAGAAGGAACTCGACTATCATATAAGACTAAAAAGCCTTCCTTTCATATACTTTAAGCTATGCTAACCACTATATATCTTTGGACCAGATGTGTGCTTATAATTTACGTATGTGAGCATTACTGTAGATCGTATCTAATTGTGAATTTTGTATTCCTATTGAGCTAACAATCTTAGCTTTAACTAGGAGTTGAGCTCCTGTTGATAGTTGATAAACGTCAAACGCGTGTCGTAATAATATATAGTATATCCCGTTAGATAAGAAAATTACATTAGAAAAAGTAATAGTCTATCTTCCGAGTGTCGTTTTCACGGCGAGAGATGAATTGAAATCCATGTAAATGTTTTGATGACAAATGCTTGATTATCTTTTAAGATTTTTGGTTTTAAATCTATTTTTAATACTAAGAAAATTATACTAATAATAATACTAGAATTATACTAAACAATCAAACTACAAGAATTATGCTAAAAATTATCTAAAAGATTTATAAAACGAAAATGCTTGCTAAGTTACGTGAAAAGTTCATTAAGTGTGGATTAAGGTTTATTAACGAATTAATTTCCTTAGAAAAGATAATTATCTCACAACGTTGGTTTATTTTGATAAAAACCTCTTAAAAAGATATTAATTACTAGATGTGGAGTTTGACTATTTTTTGGATTTTGCCCTTTAAAACATTCAAACTACAAATCTAAATAATCGAATATTATTAATTAACTAGCCTTTTTACAATCCACACTAAATTCCCTATCCACATTATCATTTAACAAGCACTAATTAAACAACCTACTACGCATAATGATAAGATAAGAAAAGTAAAACATTTTATACAGAACTACACTAATTAATTGAAATATGATAGAAAATAGAACCGAATTGAAGAGCCACAAATGAACTATAACACCCAATTTAATAAGCTAAAGAAAATATTCAAATTCTATCTAGCTTATTAAACCCGTAAGCTCCACGCCTCATGAGTTGACCGGTACCAAAGTCACAAACTAAATCAAACTGTTAATATAAAACGTTTTATAGCAATTGCAATTCTATTACACACTTGGTCTAATAGAAATTTTCTAAAACCAAATGCAGGTCCCTATTATTTATTCCCAATGAAAGCCTAAACCGTGGCCCAAATGAATGCAGGCCCAGGACAAATCAAATAAAGGTCCATATTTAAGTTCTACAAACCAAAACGCAACTCAATGAACATTTCTATAAACGAGTGACAGACAAGTTTCGCAATTATAAACATACAATAAGCTAAACAAAACTAACTAAGCTAAAGGCACGATAAGCTCACAGGAATAAGCTAACACGATTTAAGCTAAAAACGAGATCTAACCAAAACTATTTAATAAGCTAATACGCAAATGAAATAAGCACTCATCTTTATCAATAAGCAAATGAAAAACAGTAAGAAAGGATTAAAATAAGCTATAAGCAGTTAACGACTAAAATCTAAACACGATTTAGAAAATAAGCTCATGAAAATTTGATTTAGCAATATAAGCTCACGTAAAACACAATAAGCTATTTAAAAGCTTATTTTATCAGAAAATAAGAGCTTCTTAAAACTTTAAATCAATTTAAGCACAACGATAAGCTAGGTTCGAGCTTATTATAGCTTATTACTAGAAAAGTTCTAAAAAATGTATAAGAATGAATCGAATAAACTTGAGATAGCTTATAGGAGTCAATCTAAAGGTTTTTAAGAAGTTTTGAAAGAATAAGCTGAGATAATAAGCTGATGAAAATAGCTTATTTAATAAGCTCATACGCGAAGTTAAGAAAAAAACAAATAAGCAACAAAAATAAGCAAACCAAGATCTCTGTTAAGCTCACACCATCTTATTACAAAATCTGAATAAGCTTGCTAAATAAGCTGAGTACAATAAGCCAGAAATGAGAAATAAGCTAATCCTAAACAATAATAAGCTAAAAACTAAAAATCTAAACTAAAAACTAAAATCTCCTAATGAATCAAAATGAAGGGGAGGCGTGTTGATTTATAGGGAGTGAGGGGGTAAAGGTGTACATTCTGCTCAATCATTGCCTTGTTAATTAGCCAATCATTGGCTCGTATAGCGTGACCTCAGATTGGTGACTTGTCATGGGCTTGATCCACCGCTCAAGACATGCCACGTGCCCTATTGTATTTTCTTTCTTTCTACGCCAGAATCCTTGTCCGTTTGATCAAATTTACAAATTTGAAATCAAATGAGAAGTATAACTAGCATCGCCACGTGTCCAGACCTTATTTTCTCTTCCAAACTGTAGTGCGCATGCATGTGACCGGTTTGGATTAATTTCATTGCACGTGACAATGATGTCACTTCCTCTAATATTCAGGTTTTATTATTGTTTTGGTTTGGGCTTAAAAGATGGGCTAAATAATAATGGGATGGACTGGCCCATTTAAATGGATTACGGGCTGGCCCAATAAAATCTGAGGGCATCGTTGGACTCGTTTTCTCACGCTCTTTCCAATGGCATACTTAAGGACTTTTCACGACTTTGTCTTGATCTTGAATATTAAACACTCTTGATCGAAACGAACCTGTAATTTCTTGTTTTTGCATCATTTTTAATCCTTTTTACCTGTAAGACATAAAAATACCAAACAAACATATTTGCAATATAATTAAGCATATTTTAGTATTTTTAGTCCAATTAATAGTGTTTTACGGGGTACAAAAGATATGTGTTTAAGTGCACATCAAACTCCCCCACACTAACTTATGAGCCCTCACAATCAAACAAGAACAGAAAAGATCCATCAAAGGGTTCAAAAATCATTTATTTCACAAGCGCCCTCGTTTTAACCACATATTCATTAATAGATAAAAACTAAGATAAAAATTAAATAAATTATTTAAAAGGCTTTAAGAACGGGAGTTTGTCATCCTTGAATTTTCACATTACCCAAACCACGCTTAAAACGAAATCACAACTAAATATAAGAATAGATGCTAACACTACTCATAAATGCTAAGTGTATAAACATAGCTACTTTTCGCTCCCTTATTCCTAAATCCTCTAAAGATTTTATTATTATTATTATTAGTGACAAATAAATTATGTCCTTATTTATATAAAGTAAACTCGGTTTAAACCATAATTAGTTTGAAATCTTTTCCTAAAGAGACGATATGGTGAGAATAAGATCCACATTAAGGTTCTAATTTCACATGATTTAGGGGTTATCCTTTTTATTTCATCCGAAACAACTCAACTACGAGTCCAGAGATGGAGGCTTTATTTAGATAACCCCGGAGTCGAAATTTAGCTTTATTATTATTATTATTCTTATTATTATTATTGCAACATTATTAAACCCCCGGTCCTTTAAACAACTGCCACATCAGTATGCGAGCCGACCATGGTCAAAGAGTCTTATTTTGACAAGGAGATCCTCGACCTTTTTGAAAACTGTCACATCGGTATGCGAGCCGACCATGATCCAGTAAACTTTATCAGTCTCGGATTTATTATTCTTACTATGGGCTTTCTTTTGAAGACTACCACATCGGCAGCGAACCAACCAGAGACAGTAAACTTTTATCAGCCCACAGTTCTTATTATTATTATCGTTACCTCCACCCTTTAAATGACTATCACATCGGTATGTGAGCCGACCATGATCCAGAAGTCTTATTTCGACTTCGGTTTATAATTATTATTATTATTTAGCCAAATTTCAAGTCCTATGGTCTTTTAACTACCTAGACAACGGCAGCAAGCCATCAGGAATCGGTAGCCTATTTCCCCACAACACTGACAAAACCTCGATGTGTACCTTAATTTCACCAGAAGGAATCTCTACGAAGGGATTTAAACTAGGAATCGCAAAAACCAAAGTAACTTTATTTATTTTACAAATATATAACGTTTATTAAGCTGGTGGGAGCAAAAAGCCACAATTAACCTCTATGAGCTCTAAAGGGATCCAACTACTCCACGCTTAACATCTAACTTATATCTAGGTCTATCATTTTTCGTTCTTTGCAAAATTTTAAAGTTAAGCAAACGCTTAGTCTCAAAAGCTAAGGGGAAAGCTAGAGTTAAAAACTCGGTCAAGTCAAAAGCTACCTAGTTCTACGGGCCTACTTATTTCTATATTTTTATATTTTCATCATTTTTTTTCATATATATATATATATATATATATATATCATAATAAAACAATAAAAATTTAAATTTTTGGTCAAAACGGGGTTGCAAGGGACACAACAGGCACAAGGTATGATCAAATTTTGATAGAAATCTCCCCACACTTAGAATACCCCCACACTTAGGAAGAAAAAAGGAAAATGCAAAAAAATTTCAAGTGTGAAAGGGGAAATACAATATATATATATATATATATATACATGATCATGATTGAGGATTCCAAAATAAGCAGAAGATCGAAGAATAATTAGAGGATTGAAAACAAGCACGGGTCTTTACGATCTTAAGGAATCCTGCAAAAATGGTACCACACACCAAAGAAAGTAGCGCACCCCCACACTTGGTCTATAAAATCACACACTTATTTATTAAGAAAATAGAAAGAAGAACAGACACGGGCTGCCTCCCGAGAAGCGCTTGTTTTTGTGCGAGTCTCTAGCCTGACTCTCCCCAAATTTCTTTGTCCTTGGGGTAAAAACTAACCGAAGATTCGATCATCAATGAAATTTCACTTAAAATATGACATTTATCGATCAAGAACTCCCCCAAATTGATTTGTTCATAGGGGATAGAAATGGAGATATAAGACATCTAGAGAAGAGATGTCCCCTTTATAATAGAGGCAGAAGAAGAAGAATGGGAAAATCTCCATTGGGCTTTTAAATTTTTTATTGATTTTGAAAGCTTTAGAATCCTGATGAGATAATCCTAGAGAATGTCGAGAGTGAAATCCTTTTGAAATGAGTATCCCGGGATTGAAAACTTTGTTCTCATTTCCGAAAGGAAATGAAGTCAAAGTATCAATCTCAGGGGAACCAGTCAAGACAAAATGATCACTCTCGAATGAGATAATAGAAAAAAAATTCAATGGAATTTTAAATCTCTATGATTGGACTCCTTTGATAATGATTATTCTAGGATCGAAAACTATGTCTTCATTTCCAGATGGAAATGAGACTAGAATATCGATCTCGGAAAATTCCTCAGAAAGAAAGGAGTCACAATCGTATAAAAGGAGAGGAGATTTATTAAGCTCAATACTTGTAAAATCCTTAGTCGATAAATCAAATATATTTTCGTTCAAAACTCTAGTAAACTCTCCTGAATCGGCTTCCTAGAGTCAAATTAAAAATAATTTACTTGGTGGATGGATATGATGTGAGTGAGTTCAATCGGCGAACTCCTCAATGATAAAATAAGCACTCCTTATAGGCGACGTAGGCAGATAGGAGGAAATGCGATGGGTGGGAGACTAGGAGGAATTCAGGAGGAAGGAGGTGATTAAGGAGGAAACGGATTAATCAAAATATCAAAGATAAACGAATCATATTCAGGAAGAGAAAAATCAGAATGAGTAGTGGCACCGCCACTACTCTTCTCTTCAATATGATTGTCATCAAAATAGAAAGCTTCATAATCCGGAAGAGAATAATCAGAATGAGTATGGTATTGCCACAGACTACTCTTTTCTTCAATTTCAAAGCTAACAAGTTATCATATTCAGGCGGAGAATTATCAAAATGAGAAAGCAGAGTATCGGTCTCTTCCAAAAGATGGTCATTATCCCCGCAGGGGGTAGGAAATGAGGAGGGAGACTCGATCATAGAATCAGACGAGGGAGTGGGATTGCCACTCATCATCTTATCTTTAGAAAAATTGATAATATTAATGCAATGAACGGATTGAATATCTCTCGAATTATTTCTTAAAGATTTATTAGTATAAAACACAACTTCTTCATTCCCGACTCTTAAAGTTAATTTTTCCTCATACAGATCCACAAGAGCTCTTGCAGTGCGTAAGAAAAGTCTCCCTAAAATGATAGGAACTTTAGGATCAGCCTCAAAATCAACGATAACAAAATCGACAAGAAAATTAAATTTCTTCACTTTTATAATAACTTCTTCAGCTATCCTCATCGGAAATGTGACAGATCGGTTAGCCAGTTCAAGAGTCATTTGAGTGGGCTTCAGAGGTCTAATCCCAAGTTTCTCAAAGATCGAAAGAGGCATAAGGTTTATGCTTGCTCCAGAATCGGCTAAGGAGTTGTAAACCTCAAGATCTTATAAGATACATGGAATGAGAAACTTTCCAGGATCGTCAAGCTTTTTGGGAACCTTTTTAAGAAGGATAGCAGAGCATTCAAAATTTATCGGTATATCTCTAATTTCTCTTTGTCTTTTAATAAATCTTTTAACACTTAAAGCATCCATAAGACTGATATCAAAATGAAGTTGCTTTAATATTTTCAAAAACTTAGACACTTGAACATCATTTTTATCAAGAAGTTTTGTCTTATCCTCGAAGGATATGGAATCTTAGGTTGATGATGGTTGGGCTTAGGATCTTCCTTTGGTTTTGGTGGTGACATTGGCTGAAATCCTGGAGGTGGGACATGTGCGGTACTTGCTGGGCTTGTAATATGCACCTCGTCTATTAAAGTCTCCAGTTCTTTTTCCACTCCCACCCTAGGAGTAGGAGGAACAAGGGGTGGAATAGATGGTTCAGTAGTAGTCAATCCACTCCTTGTCATAATAGAATTAACTTTGCTTTCGTTAGAGTTAGGCTCTGTGTTGCTGAAGAGCAACTTTGAGGCCTTTCTCATGAAGCACTTTTTGTCTATGTGACTCATTTAGAATCATACAACCAATGTTTGAGTAGTTTCGCAGGGGTGTTGTCAAGTGGGTTAATGTTGATTTGTGGAGTATTAGATGATTTTGAATTTGTTGCATTTGTTGGTGTGTTTTGAGTTTGCATTTGTTGATTTCTTTTCCTGGCTAAGTCTGATGTCGTATCGTCGTAATAGTGTATGTTGAAATGTATATCTGCGTGTTTATGTTTAGTTACCATATAGGAGGCATAATCGGCTGAGTTTGATCTATGATAATATCCTCTGTATTTTGGGTGTGTAATTGATTCTTACCTTGGTCTGATTTCTGACGCGCTGTTTGCTGATTATACACCTTGGTTTGAGAAAACAGTGTATTTATATCGTTTTTTTTTTTGGTTCCTGGTTCCTGGGTATGATTCTCGGATCTTCTAAGCTTCTTAGGTTACGATCTAAAAACACCTCGGGAGGGAGATTAGGGATACTGTCATTTATAAGCAAACTCTCATTATAGATTATATCTCCCTCCGAATCGTGATAACCATTCTCAATATCAATAGAAATATCCATCTCTAGAAAAGCATCAATCTCATCATTTTCGCCTCCTGGGTTGAAACACTCATCCTCATTAGCATAGGAAATAGGTGTGACAAGCAAAGTCGGCTCATCCAGGTTAGAAACATAAGAGTCCTTACTTTCGATGTTCTCTAACACCTCATCAAAAAGAGGATTTACGTCACTAGAGATATATTCATCATCGAATTCGAAAAGAGGGTTCGATTAAATTTTAACCTTATCTTCTGGAACGTCCTCATTGGATAGTGACTCGTTATCACTAGAGGTAAAATCTTCATTTGAATCGAAGAGAGGGTTAGAGAAAATCACAAAATTTCCCCCTAAAATGTCAAGAGGGGAGGATCATCACAAAAAGGAAAATCACACTCACTGTCATTGTCG
Organism: Tanacetum coccineum; assembly: GCA_026074375.1. Taxonomy (NCBI): domain Eukaryota; kingdom Viridiplantae; phylum Streptophyta; class Magnoliopsida; order Asterales; family Asteraceae; genus Tanacetum; species Tanacetum coccineum. The sequence continues at coordinate 12,703 of BQNB010104567.1, read as the reverse complement.
GATGTATCCTCGGACTCACTTGGGATTGTGACAAGGTCCTCAACACTAGAATTTATGAATTCGTCCGATTCCTTTTCAGGAATAGTGCTAAGATTCTCATCCCCCATGATGAGAGAGTCCCCGGGCTCCATAGTCGGTAAGACGGGTGTGATTGCAATAGACGGGGGAATTTAAGAAGTAATTTCATTCAAAGGAATAGTACTCTCCTCGTCATCATCGTCAGCATCGTAAATAAAATTGAAATATCGCGAAGGCTCGGGAGTATGAGTACTAACATTAGCTGTCTGCTCTTGTTGATTTAACTTTTCATAAACGACTTGTAAAGCTTTATGAAGTTTCTCTTGAAGTAGCAATTCTTGGACACTCATTTCTTTAGGAGGTTAATGATCGATGGATGTCTGTGTGGGTTGGTCAAAACCATAGGAATTAGAATTATAGCAAGGGTTAGACTCAAAGTAATTTTGATTCTTCGGTTGACATTGAAAATTCACATGAGGACCCCCACAGTTTACACAACAAAGATATTATTGTGGAAAACTTGGTGAATTTTGTGGATAATAATTATCACCAAAGTTTTGATAGTAGCACGGTTCTTGCTCATAGACAAGCGGTACCCGTGGTGGACAATCATAACCGTAGTGAGAATCGTTCCCACATAACTCACACGAGTATGACTTGAACTGTGGAGGTGGGTAAGAAAAATCAGGTGTTTCATTATAAGAAATGGGATCAGGGTTACGGACAAACTCGTCTCTAAAACTCACATTGGTACAACGCCGACAATTTCCACCGTTAAACGGACCTTCACACCACGAGAATCTCATAAACCAAGACATGATGATAAAGAATTAAACGGATAAGAGGGAAAAGAAGATAAGAATTAAATGAAATAAAAGGATAAAGGAGAATATTTTTGGATTTTTATATTTTTAATAAGTACAAAAATAAACTTTCCGAAGAAAGGATCTTCAAGGCACAAACTTCAAACACCACGTGAAAATCGTACACCTCTCCCCGGCAGCGGCGCCATTTTGATAAACGTCAAACGCGTGTCGTAATAATATATAGTATATCCCGTTAGATAAGAAAATTACTTTATGAAAAGTAATAGTCTATCTTCCGAGTGTCGTTTCCACGGCGAGAGATGAATTGAAATCCATGTAAATGTTTTGAAGACAAATGCTTGATTATTTTTTAAGATTTTTGGTTTTAAATCTATTTTTAATACTAAGAAAATTATACTAATAATAATACTAGAATTATACTAAACAATCAAACTACGAGAATTATGCAAAAAATTATTTAAAAGATTTATAAAAGGAAAATGCTTGCTAAGTTACGTGAAAAGTTCATTAAGTGTGGATTAAGGTTTATTAACGAATTAATTTCCTTAGAAAAGATAATTATCTCACAACGTTGGTTTATTTGGACAAAAACCTCTTAAAAAGATATTAATTACTAGATGTGTAGTTTGACTATTTTTCCGGATTTTGCTCTTTAAAACATTCAAACTACAAATCTAAATAATTGAATATTATTAATTAACTAGCCTTTTTACAATCCACACTAAATTCCCTATTCACATTATCACTTAACAAGCACTAATTAAACTACCTACTACGCATAATGATAAAATAAGCAAAGTAAAACATTTTATACTAAGCTACACTAATTAATTGAAATAGGATAGAAAATGGAACCGAATTGAAGAGCCGCAAATAAACGATAACACCCGATTTAATAAGCTAAAGAAAATATTCAAATTCTATCTAGCTTATTAAACCCGTAAGATCCACATCTCATGAGTTGACTGGTACCAAAGTCACAAAATAAATCAAACTGTTAATATAAAACATTTTATAACAATTGCAATTCTATTACACACTTGGTCCAATAAAAACTTTCTAAAACTAAATGCAGGCCCCTATTATTTATTCCCAACGAAAGCCTAAACCGTGGCCCAAATGAATGTAGGCCCAAACCAAATCAAATGAAGGTCCATATTTAAGTTCTACAAACCAAAACGCAACTCAATGAACATTTCTATAAACAAACATATACCTAAACGAGTGACAGACAAGTTTCGCAATTATAAAACATACAATAAGCTAAACAAAATTAACTAAGCTAAAGGCACGATAAGCTCACAGGAATAAGCTAACACGATTTACAGCTTATTACTCGAAAAGTTCTAAAAAACGTGTAAGAATGAATCGAATAAACTTAGGATAGCTTATAGGAGTCAATCTAAAGGTTTTTAAGAAGTTTTGAAAGAATAAGCTGAGATAATAAGCTGATGAAAATAGCTTATTTAATAAGCTTATACGCAAAGTTAAAAAAACAACAAATAAGCAACTAAAATAAGTAAACCAAGATCTCCATAAAGCTCACACCATCTTTATTACAAAATCTGAATAAGCTTGCTAAATAAGCTGAGTACAATAAGCCAGAAATGAGAAATAAGCTAATCCTAAACAATAATAAGCTAAAAACTAAAAAGCTAAACTAAAAACTAAAATCTTCTAATGAATCAAAATGAAGGGGAGGCGTGTTGATTTATAGGGAGTAAGGGGTAAAGGTGTAAATTTTGCTCAATCATTGCCTTATTAATTAGCCAATCATTGGCTTGTATAGTGTGACCTCGGATTGGTGACTTGTCATGGGCTTGATCCACCGCTCAAGACATGCCATGTACCCTATTGTATTTTCTTTCTTTCTACGTAGGAATCCTTGTCCGTTTGATCAAATTTACACATTTGAAATGAAATAAGAAGTATAACTAGCATCACCACGTGTCTAGAACTTATTTGCTCTTCCAAATTGTAGTGCACATGCATGTGTACTACAATTTCATTGCACGTGACAATGATGTCACTTCCTCTAATATTCAGGTTTTATTATTGTTTTGGTTTGGGCTTAAAAGATGGGCTAAGATAATAATGGGCTGGCCTGACCTATTTAAATGGATTACGGGCTGGTTCAATAAAATATGAGTTCACCGTTAGACTTGTTTTCTCGCGCTCTTTCCAACGGCATACTTGAGGACTTTTCACGACTTTGTCTTGATCTTGAATATTAAACGCTCTTGATTGAAACGAACCCGTAATTTCTCGTTTTATCACCGTTTTCAATCCGTTTTACCTGCAAGACATAAAAATACCAAACAAAAATATTTGTAATCTAATTAAGCATATTTTAGTATTTTTTAGTATAATTAATAGTATTTTATGAGGTACAAAAGATGTGTGTTTAAGCGCACATCAATAGTCGACTTGTCGAAAGATTAATGTTGCATCCTGATGAAGTCTCATTTTTTACACTTTTTGGGGTCTTTTAACCCCTTAAATCATGCAAATATGCTCAAAATACATGCTTAATCATTTCTTTTTGTATTTTTAGCACTTGGAGGAAATACACGTGATTTGGGCTCATTTTGGGAAGAAACGGACGAGATTACAACTCTACACCAAAGTTGATGAAGAAAAGACATACAATGGCTGGAAACGGCGTCGTAATTTCTAGAGATGGCGTTAGGATGTGCAAGTGACGGCGTCAGAGTTTTGGTGACGGCGTTAGGACTTAAGCGACTTAGTGAAACCCTAGAAGATTTAATGTGGCGACGGCGTTGCAACTTACAAGGGACACCATTGTGATTGTTTTTCTATATATCCAAACTTAAATTTAGGGTTTTAAAAGGGTGGAACATGTGGGATTCGGGAGTCATACTTAGTGTACGAATATTATCAGGTTTTGGGTTAATTTTAGGGTTCTTAAACCCTTTTGTATCAACATTAACTTCATGTTTTAATCAAGTGAAGATCTTCTATCCCTTTAATCTTTCAATATGTCTTGTTGTTTGATTAATCGTTGTTCTTCGCTTTCTTATAACATGTTAGGCTAAATTAATTAGTGTTTGCTTATGATTGCATGAAACTTAGTTTGTAAATCCTTATTCTATTGCTTCTTGTTGATGTGTGTGCGCGTTAGGCTCTAGAAAACTAGCTTCTTAATTGCTTGCGAAGACGTCTAGGAAAACGTGATTGTGTAGAAAGGATATCATCGTAATAGATTCATACTACCTTGTCCTAATATGGTTTATCACCTTTTAAGTGTTTGAATGCACGTAATGTACTCTTAGGCGCCGTGTAATAGTCTTCATACTACCTTACTTGTGCGTTGCCTTAATGGATTATTACATAGACGGCGGGTTCATGTAATTCGTTCATGTATATCATGAAGAAGATAATGACCCAAGGGAAGCAGTAACTCCCTTTTTCCCAAAAGAATGACTCCCGAAGTACGAGTCTAGCTAAAGACTCTCTTAAAAATTAAGCGCTTCAGTGGGAGCAAACACCTTGATTGCTTCATCTTAAGTGTGCGTGAGTCCTCCCTTCCATTCTTCTACTAATACCTTACTTATTTTCTAAAAAAACAAAAATATTTTCTTTTTGTGTATTTTTGTTTGTTTACTTTTATGCAAGTACTTTAGCTTAAAGATACGGAAAATTATGAAGTTTGCTCAAGGATAGCTCTCTCGCAACTATATCTATATGCCCTAGGAAGTACCATTTTCCCTTAATTTTCCCTATTTTATCTCTATTATCAGTTATCGCATTAAGGGCAATGTTCAACTTAAGTATGAAGGGGATCCAAATAAGAAAAATTAATCATATCCCTCCATATTTGCCCTGCTAATTTTTTTCCAACTAATATTTTATGAAAAATCTTAATACATATGCTTTCAAAATTAAAAGATGCTCTTAGTAAGGCAAATCCAACCGAATTGACACTATAGCTAGCACAACCCATGCTCCACTAATTGTTGAGGTTGAGTATTATAAGCCTCTTAGAATATTCGGGTATTCCACTTTTGGTTCCTAAGGATTATTGATGCCTTTGCTTGTTCGGTTACGGATCCTTATGAGCATCATTATGTATTATTCCATCGTTATTGTTGTTGTATTGTGGTTTTTGTCACCTTTTCTGGAGCAATGGTATTGGTTAATCATTATATTTAAGCGAGCCGGTAATTTAGAAGCTCTAGAACTTATGCTTAATCATCATTTACTAGACCGAAGCCTAATCGCATTTATTGGATTCCGTAAGTTCCTGTTCTTGCAAGCACTCCCTTTAGTGCTAAATTGCTATAAGTTCTAGTTAAAGTTGAAAGAAGAAGTTCTGTGCCAAGCCTTGGTTATCATGGTAAAAATAATATATATATATATATATATATATATATATATATAGTTCAAAGAAATAAATGTGTACTGTTTGGCACATGAATATTGTATCTGCTCCAGTACTCCAAGTTCCGCCCTCTCGGTTTGGTTTATGTGTTAAATACAAGCCTGTTTGGTAGCTGTCTAGGATTTTGTCTCTGTGCATATTGAGTGTTCTTTATAAAATATAACCCTATCTGAGTGGCCTGAGTGAATTAAAAATCAAACACTATCCCTATGTGAGGTGCTATGTTATATGTTTATGCCTGAAAAGTTACCTAATACGCAAACACTTATAAATCCAAATTTTCTCCATGTCACGATAATGATTTATTTTCTTCGTTTCGATTAGCTTGAGGAAAGCCAATTAACGCTAAGTTGTGGAGGGGGATGTGATAATGCCCATAATTATACTTGGTTATCTATGGCGTTATTTGTATATATTTAATCATTTCTCGTGAACTTTTGATACTTAATAGCTTAAAATTGCTTGCAGGTTCACTAGAAGATATCCCGAGGATAGATACATCAAAACCAAATACTTACATGTTAAAAAACACATCATTCAAGAGAAGATCATCAATCAAGCCCAAAATGCCAAATGTACACCGCACTTGCCATTTGTGCGCCGTACTTATCTTCAAGTCAAAGACAGTCAAAATCGCATTAACCCAACAAGTACGCCGCACAATCTTTTGTGTGTGCCGCACTTCCCATCTGATATGAAGAATTTATGAAGACTTTAATGCTACTGCATTTACACCATAAGTACGCCGCACTTATTCTCTGGTGCCGAACTTACTCAATAACATTATAATACTAGTGCTTTTATTAACAAGTGCGCGCCCAATCTTTTAATGTGGGACGCACTTTCAACCCAAATTTCAGCCTATAATAGAGCCTCAAAATCTCTCTATTTTTGATAATAATCTCATTACTCTCAACAAATAAAACACAAACACCTTCCATATCCCATACAAACCTCTTTCTCCAAGAATAATACACCATATCTTTTGGAGATTAAGATCTAAAGAACCTAAGAACAGGAAGAATTATCATACTAGTATAAGCAATTATAATGTAAGTTTGTTATTGATGCAAGTTATTGTTATGATCCTTTAGTCAAGAGAGCCTAAATCTCTCGTTGTACTCGGTGATGTTATGATTATGAATAAGTGTTTGGTATATATGATCTGTGATCTACTATTAATCTCAAGCTTATACTGCAATCCTATTATATCTTATCTTGTCCATCTTTTCTTATCAACTTAAATTGTATAATCATATCGGTATAGGTCGAGAGACCCGTTATGATTTATATGGTTTTAAAGATTTGTCCATGGTCTTTATCGTTTGTGTCGAGAAATCCACTTTCATAAATTGATAAACAAATAAGCTTTGATATATTAGTAACTGAGTAACACATTTGGTCTAGTTAACTAAATATAAGTTTTGAGTTGATAAAGTTAATTTGTGAAAACGTTTTCTGACGAGAAATCCTTTTTATAAATTAAGGTTCTACCTCCAAGGTCTAATCATTTCCAACACTTATAAATTATTTTCAACTATCTGAGTAGTCATCTTTATTATCATTGGTAAAACAAAAAGTTATTTTCAAGTTAAAGTCTATTTTCTTTCTGATTATCTAAACACTACTCAAATCCCTATGGATGACCTGGTCTTACCTAAAAAATATTATACTACATACGTGGGTTATACTTTTACCCGTGTGTTTCCCTATAATAAAATTGGTATTTTCAGTCATTATAAATTTAAAGCTTTTGAAACACATCAGACAAAAGATCTGCCTTCTTCACTCCTGACTCCCCACAAGATGAGCCTATTATTGTTTTAGATAGGAGTGAAGAGGAGGAAACTGAAAAAGATAAAGACACTCATGCTACCTCTCATAATATACCTGAAGACACTTCAGTCCCTTATCCTCCATCTCCTAAATCAACTCAAATTCAAGAGTTAATGGCTCAGGTTCACTTACTTCAGTCTCAGAAGGAGAAGCTAGAACAACAAATGGCAAAAGCTGAAGAAGAAGTTGCTTTACTAAAAGCTAGGCCCTCATACCTAGATATCAACCAGCTTAATAAACTTTTAGTAACCTCTTTGAAACCTGAATTATCCAAACTCTTAACCTCACATGACTTTGCTAGGTGCTTACCAACTGAACTAAAAAAGCTCCCCTCAAAATTCACTACACTATCTGGGGACATTAAAGAGCTAAAGCAGTATGTTCGTGACATGGAAATCGAGCTACCTGGGGATTTAAAAGAGATTCGAACAAAACTAGAGACTTTCACTTCCACTATCTCCAACCTTACCTCCTAAGTTGCTGAACTAAAGAATATACAATGGAAACTTCTAAAAGAGTTTCTTGATTTACCAAGAAAAATATCTTCAGTTCAGAAAAAGCTAAAAACTTTGGATTCCCTTCCAAGTCTATTAAACAAGGTTAATGAAACCTTAAACAGGTTTACCACTATGGTGGAAAATGTATCAGGGGCTACAACCAAGGATGTTCCTTTAGCAGGCCAAGCAACAGCTTCACCTGCCGAGGGGGAGAAGAACATCAATCCAGCTACAACAGATGCGGAACCAAACCTGTACGATGAACTTGTTGATCTCTTGGGCATAGATTTTATGACCCAGTACTACAACAAGAAGTTACTTTATGATAAATACTGTGACAAGATCCTGAAAAGAAGAAAAAGCTCCAAGATCACAAACTGTGATGTTCTGAAATGTGGTTATAGTTAAGGTTTTGACCTTGTTCTCTATAACCATGGCGCTGATACCAATCTGTAACACCCCCATTTTTACAATATAGCAGCGGAAGCTAATCTGGGGTATTACTTCATGGATACAACAATCATAATCATAGAAAACAACTTTAAAAGAGACGTTGTTGGAAAAATTTAGTTATCATTCATTATAATCAGAGTTTTTACAAAATGCAGGTCCCAAAATCTAAAACATCATGTTTGAATGATAACAGTTCAGCCATCTTCGAGTCCATGCCACTCCGTACCGCAACTTGCTCAATTACCTGAGATAAACATGCTAAAAAGGGTCAACACAAAGGTTGAGTGAAATTCATAGGTTTGAAATGTAATAGTTGAATACAAGTTATAATGGAAATATTGGCATTACTGGGATAATTATCATGGAGATCAGTATTATTATAGAGAACAGTATTATCATGGAAAACAGTTGAATATTATATGGTTGAATGCAAGTCACTATAATGGTAATAATTGCAACGAATACAATTATCATGGAAAATCAGGGTAACATTATTATTGTACCTAAGCTCATGACATCAATACATTAACAGGGAAATCACCGTAGTGATATTGGTTAGGGACAGATGTCCCCGTGGAAAAGATAACTTGCCAAGGTTACCTATTAGGACAAATATAGTGCGTTTGGCTACCCCAAGCATGGGTATACGGTATACCAACGGGAGCCGTCACCCCCAATAGATCTATTCACAATATTCGCGTTCACTCGCAATGCAAGTAATTAATGATTCATGATATGGAAATAATGGCACTGGAAGCTGACTTAGTGCAATAATAAATATTGATATATCATACATTATAAAAACACTTGCATTTTATGTTTTATATTAGGTTCACAGGTTTATAAATGTAATTCAAAAGATTAGAAATTATGGGGGTTATGAATTCATTAAGTCTTTGAAAAGTAATCACATTGTTATAAGATAAACGAGTAAGTAAAAGAGTTTGTAACAAGCATGTATCCCCCTCGCGGGTTTATAAAACATGTAAATAAGTAAAGGCGAGGTTATGAATCTCACCTGGTAGGTAGATGTAATAAATATTCTGAAATAAAAGCTCACGACCTTATCATAATCTTAACAGGGAAGGTTGATATAGAAAATGATAGTAAACAGCCACGTCACGCAACCTGAGTAAATATGTTGAGTCTTAGGAAGATTGTACTCTAGAACTTTAGTTTAGAGAGTCTAATATTGTTATGAGTTTGATTGGAAAGTTTGGAATTATTGTATCACCGTTCGGGCCATCATAATTCAGAAGTCATTCAGTAAACGTTTGAGGAGCTAGGGCACTTTAAATCGTAAACCCAACAACTCAGTCAAAAACGTAATACCAAAGATGAAACCTCTTAATATGAAAGCTCCCTAGTATTGTTAAACGATATACTCTGTTTTAAGTCGTTTTAAAATACATATCTTGAAATGTTAAAGCCACAGAAGCTTGATTAAAGTTATGTCTTGTAAGGTTTTAAACATGATTTTTTACTTTTTCAAAATATTACATTTTAGACCCTGGGGTTTGGAAAATTGCAAGTAGACCCATAGGGTTTGCATTTTTACGACTTTGGTCCTTCAACTTTAAAAGATATACCAAGTAAACCTTGCACTTTGAAAAGTGACATAATAGACTGGTTAGTTAATTTTCTTTTAACTATATATAATAAAATATATAATAATATATATAATCCAAAAAAAACTACAATAATCAATAAAACCGAGAAGTAGTATAGAATGTTCCCGGGTCGTTTATCCCCAACGAGGCTGGACTAGAGAATCGATACAGTCGGAAGATTGGAGTTTGAATGAGAGAAATGATTTGAGAGTGTGGAAAGCTAAGTTAAACAATAACAAATAAAAACGATTAAGAAAAACCTAAAAATTATAAAATTAAGCTGAAAAACGAGAGCACGAATCCCGAACAAGGGGTCAAAAAACCTAAAATCTTCAAAATTAACCCTACAAAGAAATTTTTTACTTCTAAACTACTCTAGGAGACTAATAACGAAGAATGAAAAAGACTAGACTGAAAACGGAGGTCGTTTGACCCAAAAACGAGTCAAGTCAAAAACCGTACCCGAGCCCCGTTCTTTAAAAATAAAAAAGTTACAAAAATGACCCTACGAAAGTTTTTGCATTTTTCCTACGAAATATATGACTAAATAAAATTTTCTAAAAAAGAAAATTATTTTTTTGATAATTTATATATTTTTTATGAATTTTCTAAACTTTTTACGAAATTAAATTATAAAAAATACTAAACTATTTTTAAAAATTCTAAAAAATTTACCTAAAATACTAGACCTAAAATCCTACCTAAGAAAAATAAGAAACCCAAAACTTGGCTTATAAATAAGCCCGAAAATAAGCTGAAACAGCTTATAGCTTAAAGGGTTAAAACGCCCTTAAATAACTAAGTGCCCAAGAGTCTTTCAGAAAAGACCCAAGGGCACAGCGGTAAGGGAGTGTTATAAAAAGGGGTGTATTGAGGGTAGAGGCCCGGGTTCGAGTCTTGCTCACCCGGGTTTCACGCCATGGATAAGGAAGTTACAGACAAGGTTAAAGACCACAAGAGAAAACATGATAGTGATGATGATGAAGGCCCTTCAGCTGGATCAAACCAGGGTAGGTCAACAAAGAAAAGAAGATATGATGAAGGCCCTTCAGCTTAAACAAGCTTAAAAGCAAAACTGGCTTAATCTTTTTGACTGTTAACACAAAATAAGCAATGGAAAAAAGACAAATAAGCACACACAACTTAACACACCATCATTAAGGACTATTAGGAACAAAAATAAGCAATGGGAAGAAGCCCAATAAGCCAGAACTTGGCTTAAGCACTCAGCAGTACTAACTTTAGAGTTAGTACTGCTAGGGTGAAAATTAGCTTTTTCTTTTGGATTTTGGGAACAAATAAGCAATGAGAGATTAGCTAATCTAACCTAAATAAGCACTATGAACATAAATAAGCTAGATAAAACAAACAGAAAAGCTAAAATTCAAATAAGCTATAAGCTATTGCTAAAGGGCAGAGAGCCTAGGGACATATTTGGGCTTAAAAATAAGCAACTAAAATGGCTTCCTAAGGTCTGAAACCAAGGGGGCTTATCAAAGAGCTTATTGGCTTTTTAGAAAAGCCAAAAGCTCAAGATAAGGTTCACAAATAAGCTAGATTAGTGTGCTTAAAAACAACCCCTTAGCACCAGGGGAAATATAGCTAAAACAAGGGGTCTTAACTTGACAGCTTAAAATAAGCTGTCAAATAAGCTTAAAATGAAAAATAAAGTGAAAACAGATTGAAAAGGGCTTAAGGTGGGCTTATGCTCAAAATTTCATTTGCTAAAAACTAATTAAACCTGCTGATTTTTATCTTTGAAAAAGGGTTTTCTCTCTAACAAAAATTGACACCAAAATTTTCTTTTGCAGTTTGGACTTAAGTTAACAAATGAATCAAACACTTTTGAAAACTTTTTTAGACACACAAATGACACTCTTTTGAAACTAAAACTCAAGGATACAAGAGCTTATACAAATAAGCACTTTGGGCATTTCTTAAAACCAACAGTTTTAAGAAACACTTGGAAAACTTAAAAAAAAACTTTTGGACTTAAAAACTTTTTGAAAACAGACTCAAACAAGCTTAATAACTTAAGCTAAAGTTAACCATGTGACACCAACCCATGTCATTGCCATTTTGACCCATTTTAGTACTTAACCCAAACACCCCTTAATATTTTAAAAACTAATTTTAAAACTTATACAAACTGATTTAAGCTCAAAATTTTAAGGACTACTACTAATCATGCAATATTAAGCAATAAAAAGTGAAAAGCAAGAGCAAATAAGCACTTTTAAAAGCTAATAAGCTAATGACAGAAATAAGCTATATTAGGCAGTTTTTAAGCAATTTGCATGTAAATGAAATAAGAGCAACTAGAAGGCATATTTAAGCATAAATAAACACAAATAAGCACAAAAAGACATAGATAAGCTGAAAATAAGCTAATAAGCAATGCTACAGTAACAATAAGCTAAAATTTAAAAAGAAAGTGTACCTTTGATCCTTGCTCAAAACAGGATAAAATGCACCTAAATAAGCTCTAATCCTACCCTTAGCTTATGAATAAGCTAAACTAAGAAACCCCAATGAGCCATCCTTGTTTGCTCATTCATCCACTTGATCAAACAGTAACCCGTTTTTTTGAATTTTGAATTTTCCTCAAATTTGTATCACAGTTTAAAAACAACTTATAAAGTGCTTATATGTTGAGCTTAAAAGGTTGTTAAAGAAACACAAGTAACTTAGACACAATGTAAAATTTAAGCTGAATTTTCATTAAAAAGAAGGTACAAGTACATAAAAGTTTTGCTACTTAAAAACTTAAAACTGAACTAAAAAAAACTACTACAAAACTAACTGTTTGCCTCAAGGGCTTACAAGAGACTTATATAGAAAAGCTAAGCTAGGGTTTCTCTACTCTTGTCTTCACTCCTTGTGCTTCTTTGTAGACACATAAACTGACTTGTGTGTTTGTTGTGAGAGTGTAGAAAACACAAACAAATCCTAGCCCTTGGATTGTCTTGGTGCCCACACAAATTTATAGCAACCATTGATTCGAATTGGTGGGTTTTTGGATTGCCAACTTGGCATACCCATGTGGGGGGGGGGGTTTGT
>BQNB010104566.1:3539-23787 GCA_026074375.1 Tanacetum coccineum | reverse complement strand
AAAAATAAATGTAAACTCAATAACAAATTCAAAGAGGAAGAACATAAGGACTAACGATGCAAGCGATCGTTAGCTAAATGGATTAACATTGCCACGTAAAAAGTAACAACTAACAAGTCGTTAAAAAAATATATGGTATAGAACAAATAAATTAATCACACGAACATAAAGGGCTACGTGGTTGGGCTCATCAGCATAATCAGATTAATCAATGAACAGGAGGAGGGAATCTCTTATTTTATTTGCCGCTGGTTTCAAGATTTATACATTAATGGAACACTAGCTACAGCAACTGCTAGCCGGAACAATAGTTTGTCTTGACTGTGTCCAAAATAAGATCTAAAATTTTGTGGAGATGATGAGAAGGCGATCCAGGAAATCGATTGGAATCCCGTGGCAAGAAAACCATGTGTTCAGCATTTGAAAAAAACCAATAAGTATCTGTTTAGCTAAACCTTTGTGATTTGGTCATCTTCTGACACAAGTATGAGCCTATTTGGTTTCTAGATGACACTTATTTCTTTGATAACAGAATGAAATCATAGTAAAACAGTTTCCTACATTGGCCTCACAAATTCTAGTCTATATCGACATGTAATCCCAACCATACGGCCTTACTAAAGCGTGTTTGGATGGGTTTATCGGTCTATTCAAATTTGAAAAAACCAATAACCTCAATCTAACAAGAAATGAACTCAAGGAGAGTTTATCTTGTATAATAAACTCATCCAAACACCCTTTTATTTTTGAGTTTATGGCCGTAAAAAGACACAAACTTACGTTAACATAGGAGCCACAAACAAATCAATGTATCAAACTAATACTAAACATGAAATAATAATAGTAACATCTAGTGTAGTAAAATATCCAACAAATCTATGCTAAAGATCCACAGTTAGAATGGAATAACAAACGCAGGTTTGAGGCAGCAGAAGGCTCAAAGCATGAGAACAACATGCTTCCTCGCAAAACTTCCACTGCTTGGTGGTCTAGGTAATGGTGGTGTTCGAAGATGAAGAAACCGCAAACAATGTCCTTAAACGGATTGAGGAGATCGATGCAAGGAAGATTTTCGTGTGGAGAGGTCTAAAAGGAAGATTTTCGTGTGGAGAGGCACATACTTGGATTCGGTCCCTTGTCTAAGTTGTAATAATGTGATGGAATCATCTACTCATAGTTTAGGATCGCATTAGTATTCGGCTTCAGTAAGGTATTTCAGTTTATAAGTTTTGTGTGCCGGCGTGTCTGTACTTTCTGCACTGAAAAATGGGTGTCTGCTATTGTAACATCTATATGTTTACGATACTAAACATCAAACATTAATAGTAACATCTAGTGTAGTAAAATATCCATCAAATCTACTATATTAACATCATTACGGTAACATCATGTTATAATACTAAAACTGATGAAATATAGAGAACTATACCAGCAAGATCCACAGTTATTGTCACATTCCAATCCAATGTGTTCATTCCATGGGTAACAACAACCTGAATAAATTCACAATAATTTATAGTCAGTATCATATGATGCAAACTAGTAGAAAACATAAATATTACACATTTTCACTAATAGTATGACTTGCATGAGCTCAAGCTAATAAGCTAGTGGCAATAAAAACACGATCTTATCGGCTATCCCTAAAACTTAACCTGCACCAAAACACCCTTTAAAATACTTTAGAATCAATCTAAGAAATCCTATTTAGGGTGTTTTGATTAGCTTATTAGGTTATCAGCTTACCTCTGAGTTCCTAAGCTATTAAGCTTAAAGCTTATGGACATTAAGAAGCCAAGTTACTTAGGTCACAAACACCAAATAAATGAGCTTATCAGATTATTGAAAAAGACAATAAAGCACCCACACATTATGCTCATCACGTGATGATGACGTATAATGGGTATACCAAGCCTCTGGGCTTGGGCCACATTATCACTTGGGCTTTTTGGCTAAACCTATCAATAACGGGCCATGGTAAAGCCCAAACTCGCGTGGGCTTCGGCCCCGAACCTAGCGATCCGTCCGCGGATCCACTTGTAGACGATCCGTCCGCGGATCCACCTATAAGACGGTCCGTCCGCAGAGTATCTGCGTCCGTTTAACACGATTGCCGCGGACCCTTGCCCGACAAGGGACCCACTCCGGCCACCACTAAAGTAACCGAAATACTAGGAAACCCTAGTACTAGACACCTATAAATAGGGGTCACAATACATCCCAAAAGGTACACAATTATTCTTATTCTCTCTGACATAATACTCTGACAATATGAATACTTACTCTCACGCCGGAGTCTAATCGTGGGGTCCGTCCCCACGGTAAGGCTAACGGTTTACTTTTAATTGTGCAGAAAATCATCACTTCTCTTGCTCTAGTACAAGATCCGGTATCCAAGTCACTTGAAGGCCCGACCCGATAAGAGACTTGACACGCTACCAAACCCAGCACGAATTTTGTACTAACAAGTGGCGCCATCCGTGGGACGCTTACGCAACCACGTTTTCCTAAAAACTCACCATGAGCACTCACGAACAAATCACAAACAATCCCACGTCCGCCGTGAGGAACACAGGGGGAAGGAATGGTCCCCAGGTTCTTGAGGAACCTATGTCTGATGAGATTCTTAGGGAAATGTGCGACAAAAATTATCATCAACTTTTGCCGCTCATTGCCGAGAAGATGCAAAAAGAAAAAGAGCAGAAAGACAAACTCAACGCGGTAAAAGCACGACTGATCTACGGCGAAGAATCCGGGATTAAGATAAGAAGTCGTGAAGAAAAGTATAAGCCCATAAAGGACGAATTTAAATCAAGAATGCATATGAAGTATAATGGACTTAAGGCAACTCTTATTAGTCAACCAAAAAAACATTCATCATCAGACACATCATCGCCATATTAGCTTTCTCTTTCCAATTTTTTACCCTCACTACCTATCACCTTTCACATTTATCAGTCACCGGAATCCTCACCGGACAAACCATTTTTTATTTATTAAAAATTAAAACTTTTAATCATAAAATAAAAAGGTTACATAATTAATTAAAAACGTAAACGTACGGAATTAAAAACGCAAACACTACATAGATAATAAAAAACATAAATTAATATATTGCCGCTAAAAAATGCATTTCTATACTTCAATCGTATGTTTTTATTTGATAAAATGCATTTCATCCTTTTAAAACCCGAAAAAACACTTCCATACCATTTTTAACAAAATACAATCATTTGAAAGGAAGGGGGCCTACATGTTGCACACAAACCGAGTATCAAGCCTCTCACCAATGTGAGCCCGTTGTTGCCTCACTCACACGTGAGGTGGTGCAGGGTAGTGGTATGGCGTGTGGCCCATGGCCTCACCGGACGAATTTTGACAAGCTCACGACCCCGATCAAACCAGCCTAAGTATAACTGAAGTGATATAAGGTACAAGTTCATAGAGAAACATAATGAAGAAATACATAACCACAGAGTAAAGAAATAAGTTGTCGAACGAAGAGAGAGGCAAACTCTTTACGAGCTTTTATTAAGTCGATCCTGAGCGGCTCACGAGCAAGTGAGCAACACGACTCGTTTATACCCTCAGAATTCTACTAAAGACAATTTATTAGTTGGATTAACTAAGTTCAAATGTAGAAAGATACCATAAAGAATGAACATTTGGCAGCATGATCTAATTTGACATAAAATTCATGTTACGTAATTTAATCTTGACCACGTCAAAGGAAAAAGACTTGAAACTAAACAATGATTGAAGAAAGATTATCACGTTTAGAGCACCCGATGTGGAGGTGTTTTTGGCCTCGCGCCGACAGAAAACGCCAGCGTATAACGTGTGGAGGACAATGGATCTCTCGACATAAGTCCCGACACATAAATCATCAGTATTTCTTTTACTTCTTTTTTTCTTTTTTTTATACTTGTATTTAGTGGTGACAATTCCTGACACAATACGAAATACGACCGAGACCGACACGAAAATAAACGGGTTAGGTTCAAGGCTAAACAAGTTCGGGTAGGAAATAGGTCGACACGACTGACGTGTTTAATCACAGGTTAGGTTTTGGTTGAGATTCTCAACCCGATTACAACTCATCAACTCGTTTTAAAATATATTAAATATTAGAAGTTATGTGTTTAATTTCATTATAATATGACTCAACTATGTTCAAAAAAAATGACAACTATTTTGTATCGTCTTGTGAAATATTTAATAATGGTATGTACTTATCAAAAAATTTATCGTGTTGCATAAAAAGTTCCTAACATACAACTTATTATATTTGATATGTACCATCAATTATTCAAATCATAAATGAGTCTACACGACTGACCCGTTTAATAAACGTGTTAATGTGAGGGTTCTTTTCGACACGATTAAATAAACATGCGAGGTTTGGGTTAATAATTTTGAACCCGTCAACCCACCAACTCGAACCCACCAACCTGGCCACAACCCAAATTGCCACCCTTACTTATATTTCTGTTGTATTGTGTTATGTGTGGGGCATGAAATGTCCTATAACTTAGTGATCGAGGAAATGTATTTTTTGTTTAAGTTATAAATTCCGAGTTATAAACATATCGTGTTGAAGCGGTGCTCTTACAAATAAGTTATTTTCGCTTCTCATCAATTATTTTGTTCTTTATTATGTGTCGATTTCAAAATTACGTTTTGTCATGATGTTACTTAGTTCCAATATTAACGTTCTACGTCATCTTTTAGTCAAGGGTGATACTATTGGTATTCTCTTATCTCCTTCATGTCCCACCACCCTTGTTACTCGCTTTATTGGTAGGACCGGACAATTATATAATCTTTTGTTCCATATATTTTTTCTTTTACTATTTTTGACTTGCTAAACTATGTATTTTATGTTCCGTACTTTTTTCGGCAATTATACACACTTTATTAACATGGCAAGATAATTTTTTTTAATGGTTTTCTGCTGTGTATATTTAATGTTTGACTACTTTTGGCTTATCAAATTATATAATTTATGTTATTTTATTATTTATTTCACAGTTTTATAATAAAAAAAAAATTAAAAAAGGTAAAAATATTACTCCCTCCGTCTCAAAATTATTGTCCCCCGACAAAAAACACACAGTTTAAGAAAAGTGCATTTATTACTGCTTTTTCTTTCTTACTTTTTGACAGAAAGACAGTTTTACCCTTAGGTAATTAATTTAAGTCTTCTTTAAAGTTTGTAATAATAATTTCAAACAAGGGTAATATAGTAAACTTGATCAAACTTCCCTATCTATTTTTAGTAGTGGACAATTAAATTGGGACATCCCAAAAAGGAAACGGACCAATAAAAAATGGGACGGAGGGAGTAAAAAATATCACTTGTAGTTTAGAGGTACCGATATCCAATCCCTTCACTCAAAATTGCTAGCGGATTATTTAGTTGACAAACTTCTTAGTCAGCAAACACTTACGAGGAATGTACCTGAAGACCCATTAGACGATAAAATATTTTCACATTTTACTATTCAATGCGTAAAGTAGACCAAGACGGCAAGACCGAATGTTGAATAACTTGACCGATTTACTTAGCACTAGGGGTGTTAGTCGGGTCGGGTTAGTTGGGTTTGGGTTAAAGTCAGGTCAAGACTAAAAAATTCATACCCGAACTCAACCCTATTTGAATTTTGGCTACTCGGGTCCAGGTCAATTCGAGTGAGTCACTGGGTCGAGTCAATTCGATTTCGACACCCCAGGTAACTGAATAAAAGTGAAATATTACAAAAAATTCCTTTTTTTTACTCTTTTAAATAGAAAATATATAAAATTTATATTAAAAAAATAGAAAAAACCTTTATTCGGGTCAATCAGGTCGCCCCGAACCCGGATTAGCCAAAACATTTCAGCCCGATACCCGACCCTATTTAGTATTCGGGTAATTCGTATTGTCCCGATAACCCCAATAAAATTTTGAACTCGACTAACCCGACTCGAATGACACCCCTAATTACCACAGAGACAACTAATATCGCATATTACTACTCTCATATCTCAACTACCAAACCCTATAGCAGTACTCCACAATTTAATAAAGCAGAATGTATTTAAGTGATAACATGTGTGACACCCTGTAAATTTCTGATCGATATTTTAGCTATTTCCGTTTGGTAATTTGAAATTTTAGTGTTTCGTTTAATTTTGATCTTTAACCGGAAAGTTGTCCGTTACTATTGAGAATTAGTGTCGAAGTAATTGTGCATTTTTAAAACATCATAGTCTTTTGTCAGTAGACATTTTTTTACGTTTTTAGTTGATATTTAAAATTTCAGAAATTTTCGTAATCGTTTTATGTATCTTCCGTATTTGTGTGTTCCGTGAATAACTAGTAACATAAGTATATGCATGGAAACCCTTGAAATTAAATCCACTCTAGCATTATATCCCTAGAATGTTGGAGACCAAATTGGTCCCCCTTTGGCTCATGCGTGCAACCAAACACCACACACAGCTCATAGGACACTCAAATTAATTTTAAATCAAGGACATGTTTTCCATTAAACTATCAAATGACTAGTCCTCTTCTTCACTCCCATTTGTAGATCATTTTGGTCCCCTTTCCTTCCCCCTTTGCTTGCACCGATCGGACCACACACACCCCACAACCCTTGGATGCCAAATTTGAAATCAAGGATCTAAATTGTATAGGTTCATTCATTTCACTCATTCCTCACCTATACTTCTCTCACTAGAAAAACACACATATCTTTCTTCTCTCTTCTCTCTTGTTCGAACCAACATAAACACACACACAAATTCTTACTTTTCAAACTTTGATCAAATCTATTTAAAGATAAAGTGTTCGGGTTGATATTCAGGTATTTTATAAACAACATTTAGGTTGTTTTAGTCTCTAATCATCTCCTAGTCATCTTTTCTTGTAAGTCATCTTTTGTTTTTCATAAACGAGTTGTACTTTTACATACTTATGATCATTCCGAACAAGGTGTACAAAACGGATCATTGTAAAAATTGTTATATGTTTTTCTATAAAACCACAAGTCTTAAGTTTTAAATCTTTTAAACATAAATGGAAGAACATGAAAAATAGTTGTACTTTTGTGTATGAAAGTTTGTTGTGAGCATTTTGATATATATATTGTTGTTATTACGACTATATCCTTTATTTGAGATTATCGTATATAGTGATATTAAATGTTGTTAGCGAAGGAATTAAATTAGACTAATTGGGTTTTGCTGGGAAGTGTGAATTGAGAGTCCGATGGAGGTTAGGTTTAGAAAGGATTTGTTGTGATATTTGCGGTGTTGTCGAAAATCGAACGGGTTGATCGTTTTGGAGTCCATATGGTTCGAACCATATGTGGCTCACACTTAGTGTTTTAAAAATTTATTCGTCATATTTGTAAACTTAATAAATGTTGTAACGTGATTTAGTTAGTTGTCAGATGTTTTTGCGGGTCAATAAAGGTGTACTTTTTATAAAACGAATATTTTACTAATCGAGTTTATTAAAAAGGAAAGTTGTTATTTAAAGAAAGGTCATGTCGAAATTTCATAAATATTGAAAATGTGTCGAAAAGAATATTAACTTATCAACTAATGATAAAATGGAGAAAAACGTTGGGAATCGGGTCTAGGTCAACATTTGCAGTTATCGAGTCAACTTTGGTGTGTCGGGTCACTAAAAGACGAAATATTTTTTAGAGCTGTTAAAGTGTCGAGACTTGTTAAAAACTTATAATTTCGGAAAGTATGTTTTGAAATAATACGCCTTGTCTACTCATGTTCGGATGACCAGTCTTTGCTCAAAAAATTATTTCGTTGTACATCATTCTTAGATAACAATATTATGTTAGGTTGTCGCTAGGACCGTGTGATTCGTCTTCACTTGATTGATTTTTTTTGATCCACTGTTCGCTTAAGGTGAGTTCATAGCCCCACTTTTTACTTGTTTTGCATAAATGTTTTATAACTTGGGGTGAGAAACATTGCTTGTTTTTAAAACTGGACACAAGCACTATACGTGAGATTTCTCTGTTTACGTGTTATCTAAGTAGCGTTTAGACCACTATTGCCTAAATTATCATGAACCGTTAATTACCTTTAACCGACTGGCTGGTTAAGTGAGCGCGAGTGAATAAATAGATCTATTGGGACTAATAATCCCCATCCGGGTTTGGTAATTCTTACTGGTCGGGTACTTGACGGACTGTGCAAGCCAACGGATGTATATCATGTCGAAACTAGTTAGGTGGTCTTTGGTCAGAAATCTGTAGGCAAGATTATATGCAGTGTACATGCTATCTTCCATATTGGCTCGTGTCATGGCTTAGTTGCAAGTAAATGACTTTATATGTGAAGTTGTATCACCTATAACTATCACATACGTTTTGAAATCTTATGGTCCACACTGATAATATTTGAACTAAGCCTATGAATTCACCAACTTTATGCTGACGTTATAAGCATGTTTTTCTCAGGTGCTTAACTTGGATGCCGTTGCTTAAATTATGTGAAGCCTTTTGCTTGGACCGGTTTTCAAGAATTTATCTATGTTTTCAAATACCGTTGTTGAAAACTTCATTTAGCTTCCGTTTTTTTAATCTTAATATCCTTTGAATTGATCGTTGTAAAACTTAATAATATTTTAATTTAAAGCGACGATGTTTATTTTCAAAACGTACCCTTAGAGGTCGTTCTTTATTGCTTTGTACTTGAGATACTCATGAAAGTCACGCCCCCGGACGCTTACACTGACGGGACCCCGTTGATAGAAATAATGCCTAAAAACATTATAAATACTTTTCGACCTCTCTACGTTTTGATAATCACAAAATGTAAAAACGCTCAATGTAAAATTAAACGTAAACAAGTAATTAGTAGTAAATTTTCATTTTGAAAATTTAATCACTTAAAGGTATGAATAAATAAATGCTTAATGCATTTTATGATCAAAGGAATTTTTATTCAACCTCATATTTTTTATAAAATGTTACAAACATTTTTATAACTTTTACAAAATATTTTCTACATTTAAAAGAAATGTTTTATTCAAAATAAATATTTTGAATTCAATTTTTCTACCTAAAAACGGTTATAAATGTTCTAGAAAACCTCTCATGGAAAAGACAAAAAAGGAGCGTCTTGGCATGGGCGGCCCCCTTAAATATAAGGGCGGCCCCCTTAGTGATAAGGGGGGGGCGGCCTTAGAGTAAGGGGGCTTGCCATACAAAAGCTCCCAACTTTGCCTATAAATACTGGACTATTCCCCACTGATTTTCTCACCTCTTGTACACACATTCTTTATGTTCTAAATCATTTTATACTTTCCTTTCATTCCTTTGATCATAAATCATAAGCTTTGTTTCCAAGCGATCCAAGCTTAGATCCTCAAGTGCAAGAGAAAAATACTTCTTACCATCAAGTGAAGAAGTATTATAGTTTAGTGTGTTCTTGTATAGTTACAATTGTATTATATCTTATAAATCACTTGTGTATATTGTAAAAGGTGTGTATAGTAGTTAGATTGTTGTGATCATAGGAAGGTTAGTTAGATCGTGGTGATCGTCAAGAGTTTAGATAGATCTGGGTGATCTTGTTAGTGTCTAGGTGAAGTGTAGTGAAGTGAAGTAGTGAAGTGTAGTGAAGTTGTGAAGTAAAGTAAAGTTGTGAAGTGAAGTAAAGTAGTGAAGTATAGTGAAGTTGTGAAGTAAAGTAAAGTAGTGAAGTGAAGAGAAGTTGTGAAGTGAAGTAAAGTCGTGAATTGTTGTGAAGTAGTGCGGCTAGTATTTTAGTCCTCAAAATACAAAAGTTGTGATAGATTGGTTCTAGCTAGGATTAGAACTCAACATTTGGCTTAGTGTCAAAAATCGGTGTAAGCTTAGTTGTATACGGTTTTCTCCGCATAAAGGGAGCTTGTTGACATAGTGAAGAAAACTCTCGAGTTTGGTGCTCGGGGAGTGGAGTAGGGCGAAGAGGTGCTTCATTACCGAACCACTATAAATCCTTGTGTTGTGGTTTGATCTTTCTAACTCTTATCTCTTATCTTGCATATTTATTTCATATCTTGTTTATTTAGTTATATTATTCACATATTGAATTCACATTGAGTCGAATCAAAGTTTTTATAAACAAACTATACATTAAATTAAATAGCGATAAACTATTCAACCCCCTTCTAGTTTTCCACATTGGTATCAGAGCCACATCAAACAATATTTTTAAAATAAACTGTATTTTAAACTTGAATCGATTTATGGAATCAGAAAAATATTTAGAAGGGCAATCTATGCAAAGACCACCACTATTTGAAAGTGATGGATTTATTTATTGGAAAAATAGATTCGAAAACTTACTCCCCCCACCCCCCCCCACAATCAAAAGATCTGGATCTTTGGCATAATTATTACACTATTGTGATGTTCCTCCTTTCAATACTCGAACTAAAAAGGATAAATTTGTACCATTTGAAAAACAAAACGATGATCTTAAAAAGAGACTTGCTAAAAATAATGAAGCTAAAATGGTAATTTAAAATGCTTTGCCACGAATACGAAAGAATTTTTATGTGTAAAACCACAAAAGAAATTTAGGATACTTTATTAATCACACACCAAGGTAATAGTCAAGTCAAAGATAACAAAATAGATCTTCTTGTTTAACAATATGAACAATTTACGCTTCTGAAAGAAGAATCGATATATAATGCTTTTGCTAGATTTAATACTATTATTACTAGTCTAAAAGCACTTGATGAAGGTTTTTCTAGCAAGAATTATGTTAGGAAATTTCTTAAGGCAGTTCATCCCAAATGGCGCGCAAAGGTTACGGCTATTGAAGAGTCGAAAGATTTGACATCGTTATCACTTGACGAACTTATTGGAAACTTGAAAGTTTATGAAGTGATAATAAAGAAAGATTCCGAAATGGTTAAAGGCAAAAGAGAACAAAGTAGATCTCTTGGCTTGAAGGCTAAAAAGGAATCTAGTGATAAAGATAGCTCAACCTCCGAAATTAAAGACGAAGAATACACCATGGCCGTAAGAGAATTCAAGAAATTCTTCAAAAGATGAGGAAGATTTGTAAGACAACTACGAGATGAAAGAAAGTCATTGCAAAAGAAGGTAAAGGATGACAAAAAATGGTTAGTGAAAGAAAATGCTTTAGATGAGGAGATTCATATCATCTCATCGAAGAATGTCCAAAGTCGCCAAGAAACAATAATCAAAGAGCTTTCATTGGAGGAGCTTGGAGTGACAGTGGCGAAGATGAGGAAGAAAAGAATAAAGACGAAACTCGTCTTGTAGCTCAAGCGTCTAACAAGTATGCTTAGAATTAATTTGGGAGGCCCGACGTGGATTAAAGATGCGGGATGATCAAAAACACATGACGGTGAACCGGAGGCTATTTTCTACATACCAAGCATATAACGGAGGTAATGTTATCTTTGGAAGTAATTTGTGTGGTAACATCATAGGCAAATGTACGATTTCTCATGACTCCCTAATTATCTAAAAATTGAGCACGTACGACTGTAATTCTAAATTTAACGTGCTTTAGTATTGGTTCACTAATATGTGATAATAAGTGCAAAGTAATATTTACCTAACACGATAGCGAAATAATCAAAGACCAAAAAGTCATAGGTAGAAGAATTAAAAAAAAAGGGCTTATATGTGATGAAACTAGAAAATAAACCGAAAGATAAAATATGTCTTACAACCTTAGATGAAAACTCTGCCTTATGCCATAGGAGATTAGGTCACACAAACATGTAATTAATTCAATCTCTAACATCTAAGGAATTGTTTAGAAATCTACCTAAGCTTAGATTTGACCGACATTTTTGTGATGCTTGCAAAATTGGAAAGCAAGCTCATGCTTGTCACAAAGCCAAAAATATGGTATCAACGACTATATGCTTAGAAATATTACACATGGACTTATTTGGCCCGTCCGCCATACAAAGCTATGGGGGAAATCGTTATACCTTAGTAATTGTAGATGAATATTCTCGATATACATGGATTAGATTTTTAGAAAATAAAAGCGAAGCTTTCGAAGAATTCGAAATATTTTGTTAGCCTCACTATTTAATGAGCTGGCGGTCTTACAGTGAATTGGTCGTATAAACCATCTGCTACAAGCAATGATTATTATTGTAAACAAGGTATAGATAGCTTTGTGTTAGGCTATAAATACCCCTCATGACTCTCCATGAGGGGTTGGTTGAATCATTGTGTAACTTTCTTTCTCTTTCTAAAAACACATAGTTCATTCATCCCTCTCTCTACTTTCTCTCACTAGAAAATAAACATGTTTCATCTTGTGTTCTTTGATCAACCAAGTCCCCCTGATAAGGTGTTTTTGATTCGCGCAACATCAGGTATCAGAGCCTAGGTTAGGTTTAGTGGTTTTGTTGTTATGAGCTTTTTCAAGCTTATTGGTTCGGCTTATTCTTAGGTTTTTGTTTCATTTTTTTGGCTTCTTATCATTCGGCCTATTATTTCCTTGTGTCAAATTTTAGTTCGGGCTTACTGTCCATAAAACCAACGTTGGGCTTATCAACAGTGTTTTACTATACTTTTCTTTATAATTATTTTCCTTTTCTCTACTTTGGGCTCATGAACAGTAAGTAATTCACTTTGCAACTTTTATATGTTTTCATAATAAGTTTGCTTGGCTTATTTGTAAAGTAAACAAGTTATTTAAGAGTTATAAGGCTTTTTGATAAAGCTTATTTGATAGCTTATTTTTTGGGTTCATTTGCTTATTTTTAAAGCTTATTCAAGCTTTTATGCGGTCCACGGTTTGAAACTCAATGGAGACATAGATCCATCTTTCTCGCTACAAGGATTGTTTTTTTGTTGGTTTCTCAAGAAGACAAAAGAAATTGTACAACCTTGTTAACATCAAGAACCGGATTCGCAGTTCGTTTGGTGTGTATTAGCAGTTCTTTTGGCAAGGACTAGCCGTTTTCCCAGCATAACTGGGATAACGCAGCAAGTCAAGTTTAACCGGATTCGCAGTTGTAACCGGATACGCAGTTCTTAGTTCAAGGTTAAAATGAAACGTATAGAAAAGGAAAATGTAACAGACTCATTAATAATAACCAACAATCAACATCATCACAGCCTCAACACAATAATCCATCAAATCCACTATACCAAATCCCTTAAATCCCTTCGTCACAAATTTCATACAACAAATACAACATCATCTCCATCTCCATCTACCTTATCTAGACTCAAAACGAAATAACTTAATTGATCTCAGATTTATTTCGTCTATCACGATTAATTCAAGACCTTTTTTTTAAAGATCAATATCACGAAACAAATATCATCATCGATATATTAAGGAACGACTCTTTTGTTTATATTCGAACTCTGATAAAGTAAGAGTTTTAACAAATCTGGTTACACTCTTCTTTAATTTCGAGTCATAAGACAGAACATTCATGTCGTCCCTACTTAACCATTCAAAGATCTTATGCCTCATGTCTTCTATAATCTTCGTGGATTACTGCTGTATCAAGAAAAAGGGTATAAGGAGGTGATTTGTTTTGATAAATAATTGAATGATGGTGGGTAATGTGGTTAATGGTTTCGTTTGATGGGGGCGTTGGATTCTTTGATGAGGCTTTGTTTTTTACTTTGTGAGAAAATAACAAGATGAAGGTGATGTTAAATGGGATTAGGTTTAGGTATGTATGAGAAAAATTAGGGTTTTTGGCTATGTTTATATCCCTAAAGTGCTTTGATCGGGTACTATTATAAAATGTAACATGGGGCTGGTTACAAGTTGATGATGGGTTAGGGGTTGAATAAATATGGACTTGGGCCATATATTAGGGTTTGTTGGCAGCTGGGTTATATCAATTCGATGGGCCATATACAAGTGTGCTAAATGATGGATTGCTGTGTACTCATGTTGGGCCAGTTATTAACTAATGATACTAGGGCCAAAACCTGTTGGTGATGGACTGGTCACATGCGCATTGGGCTGCAAATGTTTATGTTTTATTATTAAGTATGGACTAGTATTTAATGGAGCAAGCCGGGTATTAAAACAACATCATGTCGGGTAATGTATAAAAGTGACCGGGCTTTATTACTTGGACGACCGTTCTTATGGTATATTTTTTGCGATATCCGCGTTAACTTTAAACACATCCCAACAAATCAGAACAACAACACAACAAACACAATACATTACACTAAAAACGATCCTTATCAAAATTCACCTTCATTCATAATGGCTAGTATTGAATTTTAATGACTACAGAGTTTTTGTCCGATGTTATTAATTTGGGATTTAAGTAGACTTTCACGGGGAGTGTACTTATTTCATCTTCGATTCTTTCTACCTCCTCAATGAAGATGACTTGTTTGGGCATATACAGTTTGTGATAAGGTGTTGTATTTTTTATATACTTTTGGGTGAGTATATGGTACTTAGAGATTTGCCTCTGCACCATTCTTCGTCATACGAATAGTACGAGATTAAGTCACAAGTTAGGGATTGTTGCTTCATTCTTGGGTTTTTTTATCGGGTTGTCTCCATCTGTGGTCATCAATATTAGCCTACATAATAGATAAGGGGATTTAGATCGGGTTGATCAAGAGAGATTTGTAAAGAGAGTACCGAAATTTTCTCACAAAGTATTGCTTATGTAATCACGGGCTATGAAGCTAAGTAAGCAGTTCCAGTTGGCATATGATGTACACATGTGGATGATGATTCCTCAATTAGTCATCATCCTGGAGGGAGAAATGTGTACATCTGGTACTTAGCTGATTTTTTATGCTACCGTTTTGATGTTACAGTTTCGACTACGCAGCGGGATAAATTGTTTTCACTCGGGACTTAGTTGACTTTGGTGAAACAATTTAAATGGGTACATTCGTGACTTAGTTGACTTTGATGTTACCATTTTGACTACATAGATGGAAAAATTATGTACACTCGAGACTTAATTGACTTTGGTGTAGCAATTCATATCCGCACTTTCCTGGAGGGAGAAAAGTGCATTTTCGGGTCTTAATTGATTTTGGTGCTACAGTTTCGACTTTGTTAAAGGGATAAAGTGTGTACTTCAGGACTGGAATCCTAAGTGAGTCGATGTTGATATCATTCCCTCCCTACAGATTATACTAAATGAGAAGGTTTTTGAGCCAAGCTAGAGGAGGTTGTATGACTCAAGATGAGTGCATTAATTCTTATCAGTCTTAGAGATGTCTGTTTGGGAGGGAGATGAAGAAAATAGAGCCTAGTTGAGAGGGAGTAAAAACTCAACTAGATACTGCACAAGAAGTTCAAAGCATAATTCATATCAATGCCGAAGTATTCGGATAAGAGAATTTCAAGGATGATAAATGAGAAGCAGATTCAGAAGACTTTGACATGACTAGAAGTGCAAGAAAAGGAAGCTTTCTCAAGACATGCAGCTTACTCAGAAACTTTGAGATGACCAGAAGCGTATGAAGAAAGTTGTTGAAGACATGTCAAGAAGTTATGAGCAGAAATCCAATCAAAATCGAGATCATCAGTAGAGAAAACTTCTAAGTCATCCTCAGCAGTATACTTCAGTGTGTTCGTCTACAAGCTGAAGAAATAAAGGTAGAGCATTCAAGTAGATCAAGGTCATTGAAGACAATCTCAAGGAATGCTAGTCTTCATTCTTATCATTTTTGCTTTATTTTTTGCTAGTAGGAAAATATTGTAACAATATCACGTGTGGACACCTCTTGGAGGGTGATTGTTAGGATATTTTAGTGAAGTGGCGTCTTACCGTAACTTGGGCTAGCTATAGACCAAATGCTACAGCAGGGTTCCTATTGTAAACCTGTATTAGATAGCTTTGTGTTAGGCTATAAATACCCCTCATGACTCTCCATGAGGGGTTGGTTGAATCATTGTGTAACTTTCTTTCTCTTTCTAAAAACACATAGTTCATTCATCCCTCTTTACTTTCTCTCACTAGAAAATAAACATGTTTCATCTTGTGTTCTTTGATCAGCCAACACCCCCCGATAAGGTGTTTTTGATTCGCGTAACATATTTAGTAAAATGATTCAAAATAAATTAGGATGTTCCATAGTATCAATTAGAACGGATCATGGTCGGGAATTTGATAATGAAGTACAATTCGGAAACTATAGTAACTTAAATGGGATTTCTCACAATTTTGCCACTCCTCGTACTCCACAATCAAATAGGGTAGTAGAAAGAAATAATCGCACTCTATAAGAAATGAGTAGGACTATGTTATATGAACAATCCATTCCACAAAAATTTTGGTGTAACGCGGTCGATACATCAACCTATATAATCAATAGGATTTCCATTAGACATATTTTAAGAAAAAACCCATACGAGTTGTTAAGAGGTAGAAAACCAAACCTTAATTATTTCAAAGTATTTGGAAGCAAATGCTTCACTCTTAATACAAAAGATTACCTCACCAAGTTCGACCCAAAGTCTTATGATGGTGTCTTCCTAGGATATTCACAAAATAGTAAAGCTTACCCCCTTAGATCAGGACTCTTCTTGAGTCTAGATGTTTAACAAACAATGAAAGTAAAAGAATCCTTAAATGTGACATTCGATGAAACTCCTCCTCCACCTAAAACATCACCATTGGAGGATGATGATTTAGTCAAAAAAGAAGCTATTGAGGTTAATAAAAGAAGACCCTTAGGCAATGATCTCAAAGATAAGTCTTTAGAAAACAATGAAATCATAAACATTAAGGAATCTAAAAGTCATCCACTAGATAATGTTATTGGTAATTTAAATCAAAGAACTCTTAGATCACAAGCTCAAGACAAGAGTAATTTCTTTTGTTTTCTTTCAACAATAGAACCTAAAAATATAAATGAAGCTTTAAAAGATGAAAGTTGGGTAATGGCCATGCAAGAAGAATTAAACCAATTTATATCAAATGATGTTTGGGAATTAGTCCCTAATCCTATGTATATGACCATTATTGGAACTAAATGGGTATATAGAAATAAGCTCGACAAAAATAGAATTGTAACCAGAAATAAAGCTAGGTTAGTTGCCCAAGGGTATAATCAACAAGAAGGAATTGATTATGACGAAACTTATGCACCCGTAGCTAGATTAGAATCCATAAGAATATTATTAGCTTATGCATGCGCTCTAGACTTCAAATTATTTCAAATGGATGTAAAGAGTGCATTCCTTAACGGTTTTATCAGTGAGGAGGTTTATGTTGTACAACCTTCGGGATTCATTGACTTTGTAAAACCAAATCATGTTTATAGACTCAAGAAAGCGCTTTACTGACTTAAGCAAGCTCCTAAAGCTTGGTACGATAGATTGAAAGCCTTTCTTATTAAACATGATTATACCATGGGAATGGTAGATAACACACTCTTTACTAAAAAGAAAAACTCCAAACTCATTATTGTCCAAATATATGTCGACGACATTATATTCGGCTCAACTTGTCAAGAATTGTGTGATGATTTCGCCAAGATCATGCACGATGAGTTTGAAATGAGTATGATGGGGGAACTAAATTTTTTCTTAGGTTTACAAATAAAACAATTAGAAGATGGTATATTCTTTAATCAATCAAAATATATAAAAGAAATGCTTAATAAATTTGGATTAGAAGACTTTAAGCCAATGAAAACTCCTATGTTTACAGAAACGAAACTCACGAAAGACGAAGAAGGTGAGTCCGTAGATAATACCAAATATAGAGGTATGATAGGAAGTTTATTATACTTAACGGCAAGTAGGCTCGATATCATGTTTAGTGTTTGCCTTTGTGCACGCTTCTAAGAGGATCCCAAAACCTCTCACCTTGAAGCGGTTAAACGTATCTTCTGATACGTTAAAGGCACTACGCAGTTAAGATTATGGTATCCTAAGGGGTCCGGCATAGAAACCATAGTATATGCGGACTCTGATCATGCGGGAGATTACGTGGACTAAAAAAGCACTAGTGGTATTTGCACGTTTATGGGATGTTGTTTAACATCTTGGTTTTCGAAGAAGCAAAACGCTCTTGCTATTTCCACTATCGAAGCCGAATATGTAAGCGCCGAAAAGGCATGCCAACAAGCATTAGGTTAGATGACATTCCTATAATGTGTGATAACAAAGGAGCTATAGACTTAAGTAAAAATCCCGTACAACACCCTTGTACAAAACACATTGAGATTCGCCACCATTTCCTTCGTGACAATGTTCAAAAGGGAATATTTCCATAGAAAAGGTCTCATCGGAAGATAACTTTGCTGACATTCTAACTAAACCCCTTAAACGTGAGCCTTTTAAATACTTACGTCTAGGTCTA
Source organism: Tanacetum coccineum (assembly GCA_026074375.1). NCBI lineage: Eukaryota > Viridiplantae > Streptophyta > Magnoliopsida > Asterales > Asteraceae > Tanacetum > Tanacetum coccineum. The sequence continues at coordinate 5,459 of BQNB010104566.1, read as the reverse complement.
GGAATGATGGAACACATTGAATAAATACTTATCAAGTATCCACATCACTATCAATGTTTATAGGAACTTACACCACCTAAAAGTAAACAAAAACATTGAACTACAACCAAAACCAACTTACCAAAATTGAAAAATCACGAAAATAAAATTTTCAGATGGCGGCCCCCTTAGATCTTAAAGGGTGCCCCCCTTAGTGATAAGGGGGGGCGACCATACACATAAGGGGACCGACCATCTAAAAGCCCATAAAAAGTTTTTATTTTTCTTCTTTAAATCTGAGTTTATGATTTTATTTTGTACAAAATCAAAGATTGAGAATTTCTCAAAAATTAATCTTTATACAAAATTACATATTAGTAACCTCGGTTTTTCTAAGGCTTAAACTTCTCAACTTAACATATGTATATATAAGTCCCAATCTATTTCTCAAAATCCTTTTCACGACTAGGAGTTCATGAAAATCTACTTTTATACATTGTTGATATATGCTAAAAACATCTTTCATTCATGCACAATGATCTCACACTTGTTGCCAGAATATATAATCCAATATATATTTTTCGACACTCTTGATTGAACAAAACTAAATCAAGGAGCACTTGGATTATTTCTTAGGTTTTTCTTGTCTTAGATTTGAAATAATCATCACTCCACATTTGTCGCATATAGGGACACACTAGGATTATAAATACAAACACAAGTCTCATTTGATGTGTTTACGACCTACTTATCTTGTTTAAGAAATCTTAAGAGCATTACAACTATTAGGAGCATTACAACTATTTGTTAATACTCCAATTAATATGCTCTTCATTATAGATTGTTATTTGCCTCCTTGCATACTTATTAATATATACTTGCTTGCTAAATGTTATGTGAATTAGTCTTGATTGTTATTAAACAAAATTAGGACTTTGCATGCTTATTCATATATACTTGCTTGCTAAATGTTATGTGAATTAGTTTTGATTGTTATTAAACAAAATTAGGACTTTGCATGTTTATTCATATATTCTTGCTTGCTAAATGTTATAGTCTTGATTGCTATAAAAATTAGGACTTGCTGCAAAATGACCATGAAACATTCCACCTTTTTACCATTTCCTGCAAGAAAACAAAAACCTGAACATCCTGTACATTTCTAGGTGGCGGCCCCATTTGCTCAAAGGGTCGGGCCCCTTAGTGATGAGGGGGCCGGCCATGTGGATAAAGGGGCCGGCAATCTAATGCTCGGTTTTTACTATTTCTTTCTGCTTTTTGACCCTCTTTCACCTAAACCCAGCTATTATTTCCCATAACTCACCAACATTTCTTGGATTTATTTTCTAATAATTTCCATCCATCCTTAACTACATCATCTTCCTAATATAAATCAACCCTCATCCTCACCATTATCACCACATTTAACTTATCTTCTCCAATGCCTTCCCCTTACAAACCTTTAACCAAACCCTCAAGGGTTGCTAAAATATCTGTAAGAACCGTATAGAGAAAGAAGTTGAACTATTGTAACATATCAAATAAGGTTGATGTTAACTTACCTACACCAATGCCCAAACCACAATCTCCTATCAATGAACCATCACAAGAAAACCCTCTACTACTCAAACAAATCATGATTTACTACAATCTCACACACTTCTACTTGGTGATTCTTGTGACATTAATGTTGGACATACTCCCATTCCACCACAAAATGTCAATCAAACTCAACTCACACAACCACCATTTCCTCATTTACTTATCAATCCACATGTTGCTAGTATGATTGATAGTTGTTAAACTATACATATCAATTTATGCTTAAAAAGGCCCAATTCATCCCAAAACGGATCAAAAACGGCAAAAATGTGCTTGTATCTGAGTTTTATGTATGCAGGTATGGATATGTCAAATATCACAAGAAATCAGTCAAAAACG
>BQNB010104565.1:0-23788 GCA_026074375.1 Tanacetum coccineum | reverse complement strand
ACATATGTCCTAAGATTCTAGGTCAAGAATTTGATGCACCTCCCTTTGAAGAGGAAACTTTATTCTTTATCAGAGAACTTGGTCATTCTAGAGAGATCAAGTTTATCACTGATGTAAGTGTTGAATATATGCATCAACCATGGAGAGACTTTGCCACAATCATCAACAAATGTCTTAGTGGAAAGGTATCTGGTATTGATAAGATATGACTCTTAAGAGTTTAAATCCTTTGGGGAATGTACTATAAAAAGAACTTGGACTTTGCTGCTTTAATCTGGGAGGACTTAGCTTACCAGATTGATAACAAAGAATCCAAGAAACAAGACAAGATGTACTATCCTAGATTCACGAAGGCAATCATTCATCACTTCCTCATAAAAGATAAGTCTATCTCAATGAGGAATAGAACATTCATGCATACTGCTCGGGATGACAGCATGTTGGGTACCATGAGATTTGTCTCCAAACATAAAGACACTCAAGTATATGGTGCTCTTCTTCCTAAAGCAATGACGAATTAAGCCATGCTGGATTCTGACTTATACAAGACTTATTATGCAATTGCTACTGGAGCTGAATCTCTAAAGCCAAAGAAAACTCAAAAGAAATCTGATTCGGCCATTTCATTTGAGGAAACTCCTTCCAAGGAAAAGCCTGCCAAAGCTAAGAAAGTTGTATCTCCAACCAAGAAGCCAACTACTAAACCTAAACCAACTAAGAAGAAGGCACCAGTTAAGGCTGATAGAGGCAAAGGTTTAAATGTTCTCTCAAAAGTAGCTCTATCTGAAGCTGCTCAGCTAAAAGAGGCTACAAAATGAAGCAAGAAAGATTCTTACATCTCTCATGCAAGTAGCTCAGGTGATGGAACTAATTTTGAATCATGAGTTCCTGATGAGCAACAACGTAAGATCTCGGGTATAGATAAAGGAACTGGTACTAAACCAGGGGTTCCTGATGTACCTAAATATGATTCTGAAAGTGAGAAAGAATCTTGGGGTAATAGTAGAGAAGAGGATGATGACGATGAAGATGATTATGAAGATGAAAGTGATGACGATAAGGTAATGATGATGATGGTGATAATGATGACAATGATGATGATAGTGGTCACGAAAGGACTGAGTCGAACAGAGATGAGAATCCTAATCTCAATCAGTCCAATGAAGAACATAAAGAAGAGAAAGAGTAATATGTTGATGAAAGAGTTCATACTCCTAAGAACTATGAACTCACTGATGAAGAAGATAATGCTAATAATGCAAAAGAGGAGAATGAAGAAGAGAAAGATGATGTTGAGGAATTGTACAAAGATGTAAATGTGAACTTAAGGAAAGAAGATATAGAAATGACTGATGTTGATCAAGGTAGAGCATATCAACACAATGTTTCTCAAGTTGTCGGTTTGCAGCGGTAGAGGAAAAGTGCTCATGTAACACTTATAAGTTGTCATGGACACACAATAAGATGAAGGTCCATGCCAAAGTTTTTTTGTTCATCACTTTACAAATAAGCTCTTAAACTTTGAGAACGCTTCCCCAGCTGACAATGAGATTGCTTCCTTGATGGTCACCACCGTTCGTCATGAAGAACCAAGCAGTCAAACATCTTCTCGTTTTATCGTACGAGTAACGATAATCATAAAAATCAAGTCCTGATTTTACCTTAACCATTCCTCACCACCTCCTTCTCTAATCACCTCTTCCATACAAGCAACACCCAAAATACTTTCACAACCTCTTCAGAAGTACAACCTCATTCCCAGCACTTCAGACTTCTCATTGTATTTAAATTAACGATAGAAGGTCCCAACTTGGAAGAAGATATGTCATAATGAGCAAGTTGACCTGTATGCTCAAGCCATTCCTTAAACTCTGCTATTGTAGTCGCTAATGAAACAAACTAGGAGAAGGCATTCAACAAGCCATTAAGTCCCATACTGCAGAATGTAGAGAAGAAGCTCTAGCTGACAAGAGGGAGTATATAGATCTCATTGACACATAGTGAGGTATTATAGAGGAAAGTCCAAACTAATTCCTCAAATTTTCCTAAGTAACATCGGCATAGATAGAGCTAGTTCAGCATAAACGATCGCCCCAGTATCCGACTTGTCTCGTAACAATCCGTCATAGACTCGTACCACACTTAATAAAGTTGTAATGTACTTATCTCTCAGAGAAATATAATACTCTCCTTCACAACCTCTCTTATAACGTATACTTATGCGGCGACTGCATCATGCTTTTGTTTTAATTTACAAAGATTTCTCTATGGATAAGATGGAGGAACACAAATCATATCTTAGAAGTGACTTACTTCTTGGGTGCTTTATTGACTGCACTGTCTCAATCTTATAACACTGACAAAGAACTATTTGAAACATATGGTGAAATATTCACGTTGAAAAGGAGTTGAGACGACAAAGATAAAGATCAAGACCCGTCCGTTGGATCAGACCGAGGGACGAAAAGAAGGAAGTAAAGCAAGGAAGCTGAGTCATATAGAGATCCAAGATCAAAGAAAAGTAAGTCATCAAGCTCCTCTAAAGGCACCTCCCGCCAACATAAGTCATTTGGCAGATCTGCCCAATGCAGGAGGAGCCAAGTATATAGTTGATGAATCAAAGAGTGCGACCAAATCAAGAGTTTTACACGGGGAACAATGATGAACAACCCGGATGACAAGGCTGTGCTTCCAATTTTTGACTGGTTCAAGAAAATCGAGCTACCTTCCTACTCTTGATCTAGATTGGAAAAGAGAAAAAATGTTGATTTCAGACACTTAAACTTGGATTAGGATCTGACCACTGTATCAAGCAGAAAAGATACTTCATTTCGATGAGTCTTATGGCTCACTCTAATCGACTTCTCTGCATTTGTCATGAATCAGCTTAACATTATAAATCCGACTCAAGAAATTCTGGTTGGACCGGCATTCAACCTACTCAAAGGCACCTGCAAGAGTCGTACAGAACTAGAGTATCATTTCGAAGAATGTTACAAAGCTTCAACTGATCAACTAGACTGGCATAATCCTGAAGGCAAGCAGTATCCGTTCGATCTCTGTAAGCCTCTCCTGTTGATTCTAAATCATCGAGGTCGTCATGTTATCCCTTTCGATTACTTTATCAACAACGACCTGGAATATCTGAAAGGTGGAAGTTTAAGCAGAAAATACTCAACTTCCGTAACAAAGACAAAGGCTGCTACTTATGAGGTCCAATGGATTGAAGACATGGTTCCTAATCTATGGAGTCCTGTAAAGCTAGTATATGATAAGCATGCCTACTAGGGTACTTCACACTAGGGTCCCAAACGTCAACGATTCTACAAGTTTGCAAGCAACATGATTTCGACAAAAGATGTTTACTCTAGAAAATGAATCATTGCAGTTACCAGCCTTAAGATTATGAAGTGGTATGACTACGGTCACTTGGACGAGATTGAAGTTCGTAGAGAGGATCAGCAGCTATACAAGTTTAAAGAAGGTGATTTCCCACGACTTCACCTACAAGACATCGAGGACATGTTACTCCTACTTGTTCAACAAAAGCTGACCAATCTCACGATAGACGAACGTTATGACTTGAATGTGGCATTACGTATGTTCACCAGACGTATTTTCATTCAAAGGCTGGTGGAAGATCTTCAATTGGGTGTCGAAAGTTACCAAAAGAAGCTCAACCTTACCAAACTAGACACATTCAGGCCGGATCTCAGGAATAGAACCGCATTCACTAGATATTCAGACCCTCAAGGAGTGATATACATGGATCAGAACAACAGAAACAGATTGATGCTCACTGATGAACTCCACAAATTCAGTGATGGCACGCTCAATTATGTTTGGACCGCTCTTCACGATATTACTTCGGGAATAAGGATGGAGTACCTGCCAAAGAAGAAATGGAGTAGATTAGACAAGTGAAGGGCTCGTGTTATGATCCAGGATATCGATAAGCAGCTAAGAGACATGAGGTTAATGAGAAGCTTAGAGAAATTTATTGGTAGGAGTGAGTACGAAGAAGACCTCAAACGGCTTGAACGGACAATATGACTTCGTCATATCTTGTCCTACTACATTTCAGGCCATTCTTTCATAATTATCAATCTTGTGAATATGTGAATATATAGTGTAGACTAATATTAGGCAAATATCGTGTTTGAGTATGAATTTTCAAGAATTTCTTAGTAAATTCAAAATTTATCAAATTAACGTACTTAAACACCATATAATTCCCTCATAATTTAAGGGAGAGTATTAAAATGTTCCAATAATAAGCTTGATATATAATTAGAATATTTTTCTCCCCGGAAGCATTATATTTGAATCAATTGATATCCAAAATATCAAATGATTTGACATTTTTGATAAGGGGATAAAATGTTATTAAAATATATATAACTTGTATAATGTGATCTTTAAGACTCAAGTGTGAACTCCTGTCCTCGTATGTGCTAAACATTTTCGGTTATCGATGCACATATGCAGGGGGAGCATTTCTAATTAGTAAAACCATCGAGGTACTAAATGTTTTGATTCATATCAAAGTACATTGATCGATGTTTTCAAATGGTTTTTAGGCTGTGAACAATACCAAAAGACTGACCATGTATTTAATTACTTAGATTTATAAGGTGGTTAGGTTCAGGTATTCGTTCCCATGATCCAGCCAGAACCAAAGGGATCTACCTAGGGACATTCTATTAGTTAGAACAGAAGTCCTTAGGTATGATAAAAAGGAGAAAAAGTGAGAAAATGGAATAGTGCCGACTGAGATGGAGCTAGTACTGGAACAAACACAACAAGGTACTAGTCATGAAGTATCAGTAAGCACTGAAGGGGTTGAAGAATTAAAAAGAAACGTTAAGATAAAGGGTGAAAAGAAAGAAGCCCTCCTTACACTTAGGCAGAAATAGGGTCAATACTTAAACTGTTAGAAACACTAAGATGTTGTCTGGTATTGAAGACAGTCATCATGGACCCATTGATGCAATGTACAACCCTCCCCAGCCACTCAAGGTCTCTCAAAAGACTTGTTTTATTTCTCACAGAGATTAAACACATTTACATCGACTTTCTCACTCCGAGATAATAGATATTAAAAAGGTGGCAGTCTGCTCCAGCCTCCGATTACTAAAAACCAAAGTGCACTATCGAGTCTAGAGACATAAAAGAGATCATCTATAAATCTCATTAGGACACTTATCTAAAATATGCTTGCTAATTCACACAATGTGAAAAAAAGAAATATATCAAGAGAACTACGCATTATCCTTATGATATTGCCAGAACATTAGAGTGATACTAAAGTATTCACATGATGATGGAAATCCTTCTAGAGCCAACATCAAACAAGCTCTGCGGTAGGTGACTTGTGAGATCCTATATGGATTAAACTTGTGACATTGGATATCGATTCGGTCCAACTTATGAATTGACGGATGAATTTTGAAAAAGATAAAATTGTTGGTGTCTTATAAAAACCGTTTGCATCTAACACACTGACTGATTTTTCCTAAATCAATTTTCAATCTTATGTCCATGGGAAGCCTCACAAGGGTATCTAGACATAGGAAAGATGAACACGAATTGACGGCTTAATCGGGAAGATAGTAACTTACAGGTTCACTCTTACCGTGTTGTCTTCTTTGAGACGCTCCGGTAATGAGAACGGCTAGTACAGCTATGAAACCCTGTCAAGGAGATTCGTAGGAATTCTACTTGATCACAAGCAGTATTTATACTGATTAACTGGGAATCGTGGTTATTACAACCATATTTGACGAAGTGACAAAGCCACGTTCGTCCATACATGTTGATTATCACTAACCCTTTCATGCTAGGTAATCCTGATGGTCGCAGCTATTAGATCAAGGCAACAAGATTTAAAGCCACATGCTAATACTTGACCAACAAAAGTAAAGACATCATGAAAGCTCAAGTACCTATTTCAAGACTTCTGCTACTCTGATACCGTACATCTTTCTTAAAGTGACGAAGTATTAAAGTCAAAGAATTTCAAAGAAGTTTTCGTCACTCTGATACCGAACGTCTTTCTCTAAGTGACGAAGTGTTATAGTTAAATAATTTCAAGAAAGATGTCTTGTTCAAGCTTTCTAGACCAAGAAACAACAACAGTATAAGCATGTCGGCCTGAAAGTCACTAGTAGACAAGGAGGCAAGATCACAATGTAACACCCCAAAATCTGGGTTGCAGCGGAATATTGAATATCCGAGGGCGTTACTTCATAGATCAATAGCACAAGATATGAGAACGACCACTAAACGTGTCGTTTTAAAAAGATACATTGGATTAACAAAATACTTGTTCATTACATAAGCTCATGGCTTCAAATTGTTTGACAATATAAGTAAAGATTTTGGTTTATAACAAATGTTCCCAAAATGTAATACGCCCCAAATCTTTAGTACTGACTCTCCAAAGAGTGACCCCCAATGTATCTTGGCACCTCGTGCCTTATTGACCTGAGAAAAACATGCTTAAAACGTCAACATAAAGTTGGTGAATTCATAGGTTTAGGTAAATCAATTGAAGGACCGCAAGATTTCCATGTGTATGATTAAGGAACAGATGCAAACATCATAAAAAGAAATTACGTTTTCCTAAGCTCATGACACTGAAGCTCGACATGTATGAATGCAATAAATTGCCAACATTGCCCGTGAATGATGTTCTAACCCGCAACATCCCAAATCCGACATGGTATACGTTTGTTGTCCGGCAAACTGGCACAGTGAGCGCTACTCACCCAAACGGGGATGTCAATCCCAAATAGATCTATTTATAACACTCGCGCTCACAATCTATTAATTGACAGTTCATGATAATGGGCTCAGTGGGTTATCGCTACTTAGGCAAACACGTAATCATTGTATAAAATGTACACTTGCGTCCAATTTGTAAAACAAAACATGTTCTCGCCCTAAAGATGTAAATCATTTAAATAATTGTAAAGTATGAGGCTATGAACTCACCTGAGTAGGTAGTCCTCTGTGAATGATAAATATATCCAAGAATGGTAATTGAATGACACCGTGAAATACATAAGTAAATACGGCCAGTCTTAGTTTACAAGTTTAGGCTAACGACTTAATGCATAAACTACAATAAATTGTTAATTCATATATGCTGTTATCACTTGTGTGGTGGTGCACATGTTTATTGTATTTGTCCTGACTTGATGGCTCTTGGGAAGGTATACGATTACACACGTTCAAGTGTATGTTATTAATAAATTTACATATTTATTAAGTCGTGGTTTAACTCGAATAATATCCGATAAATATTAATACCCGTCCGATATGTTAAGTGGTTATCAAAATCACCCTTGCTCATGAAATACCCTTAGGTTTTCTATAATTACAAAAACGGTCCTTATGTTTATGAAAATATAATATTTACACTTTAAACCCCTAGGTTTCCACATTTACACTTTTAGTCCTTTAACTTTACAACAATTACACTTTAGGTTCTTATGTTCTCAAAACAGCCCCTTTAAGTTTCAAAAGTGAAAAAACAGCCCCTAGACTTTATAGAAACAGTTGTTGACAGTTTTAACCTTCAAGTTTACAAGTTGACACCTTTAGTCCTTTAACTTGTAAAAATCGCATTTTAAGTCCAAATAAGTTCTAACAAGTGGCAATTGGTTTTATTAACTCCAATAAGCTACATAAGTTGTTGTCAGCTTATAAATAAGCTCGGATGAGCTTATTTGAGCTTATTAGGCTTATTGGCTCGTTAAAGGCCCATTAAGCAAAATAATGGTCCAATAAGGATTTTGAAAGCACATAAGCTCTCATTAATCTCATTTAAGCTTAATGAAACTGCTTGGCTGAAAAATAAGCTCGGGTGAGCTTATTTGAGCTTATTCGAGCCTATTGGGCTCGTTAGCCCATCAACCTTAACCCGAAATGTTTCAAAGGGTTCATTAAGGTTTTATAATATGTTCCAACTTACTTTCTAGTCTTAATAGGCACTTCTAAGCTGTTTTTATTGTTCGGCTTATTTATAATCTATTATGCTCGTTAATGGGCTTTTGTATTCGAGCTTATTGGGCCTTGCTAATGGGCTTTCGGGTCCAATAAGAACCCGAATAGCATTTTAAACATTTAGGCTTGGTCCGTTGAGGTCCATTAGCTTCTCTAAGTTCATAAATGACTCAATAAGATGCATAAGCTGTGGAAGCTTATAAATAAGCTCAGATGATCTTATATCAAGCTTATTGGACTCGTTAACCTGATAATTCTAGCCTGAAGAGTCCAAAAAGGTTTATACATGATATAGCTTATTTTTCATAGTCTTATTAAGTACTTCAAATTATAATAAAGCTGTTTTTACTGTTCGGCTTATTTTTAAGCTAATAATCCTCGTTAATGGGCTTTTGAGCCCATTTTGAACCCCATAAGGCCTCTTTCATGTATTACCAAGCCAAATGAGCTCAATAAGTCTTATAACCCTTCAATAAGTACAAGTGAGCTTATTAATAAGCTGTGGGCCTTAACTAACTGACTGTTAGGCCCATTAACGTCCGTTAATGGACTATTTGGCCCAACATGATCCGTTAGTGGTCCGTTAGGCTTATTAGTGGTTTTAGGGCTTAGTTAGGGTTTTCTTTAAGCACCTTAAGCTACTATTAAGCTCTTTAACTTATACCTAATCCAACCTATAAGCTCATGTCTTATGCATGGGCTTCGTGGCCTAACAGTGGACATGCACATCCATTGTGGGTGCGTATGGTTTGGGTTTGTGGTGATTAACCATAAGACGATCACTTTGAGCTTATTTGCTCTACCTATGGTTCGTGTTTGACACATGCAAGCGTTCTACTAGTCGTTATACTCTTTCCCGGGACAAGCCATCATGTTTTTATGAAATGCTTACGTATAGGTTTTAGGCATTTAGGGTATACGTGTTAGTTTTCATATTGGTTTCTATTCTTGTGATTTAAACGCAAATGTTTAAGCCTTAGCTCGATATTAAACCATGTTTTACACATTTTAACGTATCCTAGCACCACACAAGATCATAACCGTGTATATTATGTGCGTAAACCATGCATGGGGTAAACCATGCACGTTCATGCTCACGTTAACTTGTTACACACAAGTTAACGTAACCCTTACAACTAGACATGAATAAAATGAATGAGATATAGATATGTATGGCTTAGTACGTGACTTACAATGGTCTTAGCTTCTTGAATGTGTGTCGTGTAGTAAACCCAAAATCGTATAACTCAAATCCTAACTCAACCTCAAACCTTCTTTCTTTCTAACCCTCAAATGTATAATCCCTAGCCTCTTGAATATTTAGTGATGTCGAATTTATGTGGATAGTGTCTTGGCTGTGAGGAGTTCGAAACAAAGAGAAAGAAAATAAGGGTGGTTTGTTATAGAAAGTGTTTATGTGTTTAAGGGTTTTCAAGAAGTGTTGTATGTCAAGTGTAGATGGGTATATATAGGCTCATGAGATAGTTAGTTCTCTAATCTTAATCCAAAGCCAAACCGTGCCCTAATAGGTGGTTTTATGGTTTTCTAGTTAGTCACACATGGTATTGATAATACCTCCTAGTACAATCCTTAATTACAAGATATATGTACAAGATTTCTTAAGATTTGACAATCTTGGGTTGTGTGATGTTGTTTCTAGCCGCGGCATCAAGGAGGGCAAAAGGAAGATCAAATGGTTATTACACAATGTATAATGAGCTAATTTGGTACAATTAGTACCTTCTTTAATTACCTAGGATTGTACATGTACTTAGGAGATAAAACAAGATTTGCTAGTTGGCTTATGTTCCCCACATTCGGCCCTAATAGGTTATTAACACAAGATTTTAATAAATTTTGTGTTTAAGGATTAAAAGTGGGTATTGGTTTGAGTCTAGGTAAGTCTAGGTATTTTCGGGGTGTGCCTAAATGTATTTTATTGCGAAACGTAAGCCTTTTACGTGACCAATAAACGCGCAAAGTCAATAATTATCTTCTTAATAATTACCTAACACTTGCTTGACGTAAACCTTAATTTATTTGGTGTCCGTTTACGTTAAATGATTATTTCTAGTCTACGCGATTTAGCTTAAAAGTTAAATTAAAAGTAAACGCGTATTGGACTAAAATAAATAGTGAAGAATAATAGAGTCGTAAAATGACCTGAAATTGAGAAATGTTACAGCGTAACCCCTAAAATCGTTTTTAGGGTTTGTATTTATAGTATGTTAGAATAAGGTCGATACGCCGTATTGGGCTCCTCCAATACGGTGTATTAGGGGTTTCTTGGAGTAGGGACCACGTTCAATATCTTCCAAAATCTTTTTCCTCTATATCTTGGATACGACGTATAGACTTCTTCAGGATACGGCGTATTGATATTCAGTTCTTCGTGGTAATTTGGTGAAGTATAGGCACAGATACGCCGTATCTTCCTTGTTGGATACGATGTATTGCATGTCTGGGATAGTTTCTTCTAATGTCTTCGTTTAAGCTCTAATTTTTTATGAATTAGAAACAGTTTTAATAAGAAAATTTCATTAAAAACACTAAACTAAATGGGAAAAATCTAAAACAATTATGGAAAGTACTTTGAAGTGAGCTGAATCTAAGAAAAATAAATGCTGGAAAATTGGCTTATCGAATAAGCTATAAATAAGCAAAACGTGGCTATAAGCTTAAAAGACTAAAAGATGTTAAGTAAATAAATTGTGCAACTTAAAACAGATGGGCCTATCCGGTGCTAGTGATAGTGAGTGTGTGTGTTGAGGCTTTGGTATAAAGGGAGATGTCATAGGTTCGACCCCTGTGGCCTCTCCTTTTTTAAAAACATTTTTTTAAACTTATAAAATAAGCTGAAATAACAAAGTTAAAAAAAACACTTTTTATAAAACTTGACAATAAGCTGATGAAAATGACAGGAGCTAAAAGAAATTTAGTTTAGACTATTAAGACTGTTTTGGCTTTTACTAAAACTCAATAAGCTATAAGACAGTGATAAGCTAAAACAGAATTAAACCTAAGCTTAATAAGCACAATGTTCTAGAAATAAGCAAAACAAATAAGCTGGAAAAGAAAGATAAGCACTCAAAAGACAGTGACTTTACTCTTTTCTCTTGACCTAAAGGGGCTTATTTGCAGCTTATCTTAAGGACTCAAAAAGCAATTTGAAAAGTAGCAAGCTAAAAACATATTAAGCCTAAGTATCAAAGAACACAAATAAGCTACAATTAAGAAATTTGGATGACTAAATTAGCTATAAAAACTTAATGCAAAGTGACAGTTACACTAATATTTTTTTCTTTTTCTTTTTTTTAACAAAGAAATGACTAAATGCAGCTAAAAAAATAAGACTAAATAAGCTCAAACCCAAAAACAGATTAATATTATAGTTTACTTAAGCTAACTAAATGATGAAAAACAAATTAAATAGGCTGAATAGGCCAATAAGCTTAATAATCTTGTTGTGCCAAACACCCCTTTAAAACACTGAAAACTAATTTTTAAGCTTGAACAGACTTAAATAAGCTTTGAATTTCTAAACTAGATTTAGAATTATGATTAATAAGAACAATGAAGCAAAAGCAAACTGTAAATAAACATTCAGAATAAGCTAAACTTACCTAGCAGAACTAACTATTATGAAAGCAACATTAACTTTAAAAATAGACAGATTTACTTAAAACTCTAATCAACAAATTTTAAGCTATCAACTAGGCATACTTAAGCTACTTTTAAGCACAATAAGCAAATATAAGCAATAATAAGCAAATAAACAATAAGCAAATAAGCAGTAAATTAAGCATTAAAGTGAAAATGAGCTAAAAGTAAAAAGTGACGAGTACCTCAATCCCTTGCTCAAAACAAGGAATTCAAGTAGCCTTTTCAAGCTAATCTACAAGCTCAGCTTATAAGAATAAGCTGTTAAAAACCCTATAAGCCCATCCTTGTCTGGCTTATCATCCAAAAGAGCTTAATACCATAATCCTTAACCAATGACTTTGTAATTAAACAATCAAGCTCAAATAAGCTTTTGAAAGCTTATTTGAGCTTTGGAGAGGGCTTGAGCAAAAAGAAAGGCTTATTAAGTACTTAAGTACATTGCATAAGTAAAACTAACTTTTTTAGAGAGCACAATTGATAATGAAAAATGACTTTTATTAATGAAAAATTCAAGGTACCAACGAGCTGGAATTCAATAAAATTAAGCATAAAATAAGCTGGAAATAAGTTAAACTACACTATTCCTAAACTATATTACACTAGCTCACTTCTTCTTCTCTGTTTTCTCTCTTTTATAAGCTGTGGCGGGTCTTTTCATGAGTTTTTTGTGCTTGTTGTGTGAGAGGATTCGAACCATTCTTCCCAGCCATCAAATTGGCTTGGTCACAAAGGGCTTGATCTGAACCATTGATTGGGTTTTGGCGCCTAATTTCACCAAGATTGCTAGCGTTAGCCCAAGTTATAACTTTGTCGGTTGAAGAGGGGACCTTAGGTTGCCATGTGAAGTCTTTTGAGCATTGTCTTGGACTGGTGGTGACGAGTTTTTGTTGTGGGGTGAAGGGTGATGGGATGGGGGAACAAAGTAAACAGGGTTGTTAGGCGAGAAAGGGGTTTACGCCACAAGTTGGGTTAAATATAGACCGTATATGATTTAAGTATGGATTTTGGGATTTAGTGTGATTTTAAGGTTTATATAAAATGTAATGGGTTGACCCGGCCCATTAAAGTAGGTACGGGTTGGCCCATTTAGACTGGTTTATTAACCATTTTAGTCTTCTTTTGACTTTGACTTTGCGGGGTGGACTTTTTGGTTGACTTTGACTTTGTCTTTTTGACTTTTCATGCTCTTTCTATTCTCGTGCTTGATTTTGTCTGTTTTGACTTGATTTTTGTCTTTTAGTGAATATCCGTTACCTGCACAATCATAAATCACAAAATACACAAATACAATGTATTTTTGGTATATTTTGGTCATTTTAGGCACGTTTTTATAGGCAAAAGATATATGTAATTAAGCACATACCAAAATCCCCCATACTAAAATATTATCGTGTCCTCACGCAACGCCATAAGTAAACACTTAAGAAAACCAAGAATCTCAATCCCCCTCGACTAATTACCTCGAAAAGTAGTTAAGTGTTCGTCGAGGGAAATTAAAGAATCAATAGTTTTGAAAAATCCCTGTTTTTACCATTTTAAATATTTATACTTATTCCCACACATATTTTTGTATCTTTCCCCTTTTCTCATTTTTTTGTACTTTTCAATTCAAGCAACTAACTAACATGTTTGACTTTCGTTATTTTTATAACTTTAGGGTCACAGAACAAGATGCATTTCAATCCAAAAATACCCAAAAAGGAAAAATTCATCGTTCTCGACTTTTCACTCGTCCCAAACCAAGCTCAAAAACAAAATCACCGTTAAATATAAGCTAAGATGCTAACACAACTCATACTTGTACCTTGTAAACTTTTCACTCTCGACAATTATTTCATATTTTGTTAGTGTGCTTATTTCGAATTTCAACCATGAATCAATCTTTTTAAGAAAATTGCAATATTTTTATTGCTTTACGTTCCACCCAAGAATTATGATTTTAAAGGCGAGATCATTCCATGTAGCTACTTTCTTCTCGGCACATCCCAGCCAAGACCGGATTAGGTGACCAGGCTTTTGACACCTCACAGAGAATAGTATCGGAACTCACGGACCTTTGGTTTCAAAAATTCTTAGGCTTACCGTTAATAAAATAATTCATTTAGAAAAACCATAATCTTAAAACGAATTAGTCTTAGTTCAAAAGCATATTTGAATTTAAGAAAAAGAGATTTTTCTTATATTTATTAAATCACATATATCACACTTATCATAATTATACTTTTAACAAAGGAAACCCTTGACTTTTTAGAAGGCTGCAACATCGGTTGTGAGCCGGCAAAATGCAACAAACTTTTATCAGTCTCGGATTTTTATTCTCACTATGGGCCTTTTTTAGAAGGTTGCAACATCGGTTGTGAGCCGGCAAGATGCAGCAAACTTTTATTAGCCCACGGTTTATACTTATTACTCATCATTTTTTTATATTACCATGACATATAGAAAAAACTTCTTTTTAGAAAACAAAGACTAAATAAATTAATGTCGTCAACTACATTAATAAAGCTTCAATATCAAAAATTGTTGATTTAAATTTAATTTTCAAAAATAGCACGTATTATTAGTCCGGTTAGGAGCTTATGGGAGAAAAAAAAGCCACAAACTACACTTATGAGCTCTTAAGATTTCCAACTAATCCTTGTTTAGCATCTAACTCATAATTAACTCTATCATTTTTCGTTCTTCGCAAATTTAAAATCTTTAATAAAAAGATCCGCGAATGCTTAGTCTAAAAGTTAAGGGACAAGCTAGAGCTCAACACGCTCGATCGAGTCAAAATTTATTCATATTCTACCCCGCAAGAAAGTCAACATTATGATAAAACACTTATTTTATTTTTGAAAATTTTCAATTTTTTTTATTTTTTTGGTATTTTGGTGGTAAAAACGGGATTACGTGAAAACAACGACTGCAGGTACAATTAAACCGATAGATCCCCCCATACTAAAATTAAACATTGTCCTTAATGCTTTAAGAAGGGTCTCAACATAAATCTAAAGCCGTTTATTAAGTGTGCTTAAAGATAAACGTTAGTCGATAAGATTAGGATATTCGATTCCCATAATGAAGCTGAGGATGTGAAGCTCGAGTGAACGATGGACAAAACCACGAGCACGAGAGGCTTCATAATCCGGGGTAATCCTGGACATACAACACAAAACACGAAACACGAAAAAGGAAAAGGCGAGCCTCCTCACATCACACTTATTCATTACTACCATTATAATTATATTAGGATAAGCATGGGTTGCCACCCACGAAGCGCTTGTTTAAGGTCACTAAGCTTGACCCGTCCCCCGAATTGAGTTGTTCATGGGGGATAAAAATGGAGACATGGAACATCCAAAACACGGATGTCCTCTCCATAAGAGCAAGGAAAAATCTCCATCGGGCTTTCAAAAATATTAATGACTTTGAAAGCTTTAGAGTCCTGATGAGATAATTCCGGTAGCAGTGAATGAACTCCTTTAGAAATGAGAATCCCGGGGTTGAAATTTTTTCCTCATTTTCAGATAAAAATGAGAGTAAAGTTCCAGACCCGAGAATTTCTATGTGGAAAGGAAGTTCATGATCAGAAAGAGGAGGATTATAATCCTCAAGAATTAAAGAAGCATTAGATGAGGATATCTTCTTTACATTCTTATCTGGTGTTACTCGATTGGTGACTTCATAAAGGTTCTCATGAACGAGTATACCCGGATTGAATACTTTGTCCTCGTTATCGGTTGAAGTCAAAGTTCTCTAGTCGGATTATCAGAAATATCCTCCACCACATCCATAGTGAAATTTCCCGAATCGGGCTCACTATCATAAAAGAATGCTTCATAATCTGAAAGAGATAAATCTGAATAAGAAGTGAGATTGCCACTACTTTTCTTTTCCAGATTAAAGCCGAAAATTTCAGATTTGGGTATTATCAAAGGTGTTAGTCTCCTCTAAGAAAAAGTTAATAGATGTAGAGGAAGACTTGGTCACAAAATCAGAAGATGGAGTGGGATTATCTTTTAATGCTTCGATCTTAGCAATAAGAAGATTGACATTCAACAATTTTTCACGAAGAATATCGTCTTTGATTGTTAGAAGAATATCAGTATCAATCCCTCTAACTTCTGGGATAAAATCTCAACCACCTCTAATCTGATGAGCTCAGAATTGGGAGGTGATGCCTCAACATAATCGATGTCGTCACTATAAAATGAATCGTTATCACTCGAAGAATAATCATTGTTGGAATCGATGACAGTTTCAGAATCATCTTTAAGAGTTTCCGGAGGGAGAGGAAAAGAGTTATCATACATCAAATTTTCAATAAAAAACGAAGATCTCCCTTCGGATCAAAAGTAGGCATCAACAATTCCCCTGGTGGATTAGAGCGACTAAAGAGCGAGTTTCACCGGCGAACTCCTCGAGAAGGAAATCAATCTTAGGAGAAGATATCACGTTATCACGATTAAGCACGGATTTAATTAGACTAGATTCGGCATTAAAATGATCATTTACCTATTTCTCGGTGGAATGAAGATGTTTTTGATATCATCTAACACTCATCCTTTTTTCGGAGAGGGAAGAGTCATCACAAACGGGGCCAAATCACATCACGGTTAAGATATACCTTCAGACTCACTTGGGGTATTAAGACAACGTCACTCCATTACTTGACTTTATTAATTCGTACCGATTTCTGGTTCCGGAATAGTGGGTCAGTGAGGCTTATCTCTATTAATAAGATGAGTACGATTTTGGTAAATCGGGTGTGATTGCGGAGGAAAATTTCTTGAGATATTCTTGTGTAGCAAAAGAATACTCGTCGTCGTCATCATCATAGCAAATGAAATTGAACCGTTGCGAAGTTCTGACATAAGCTGGTTGCTCTTGTTGCAGAAGCTCTTTTTCCTTTTTCCTAATTTCAATACTCATTCCATTAAAATTCTGTTTAAGCTTGTCAATCTTAATTTCACATTCCCTTCTATACTGAATATCAATCTTCTCATTACGATAATCCTTAATTTGAATTTCATTAATTAAACTTTTCATTTCATCTAAATACTGCTGCTTCAGATCCTCCATATCTTGGATACTCATTTCTTGAGGAGGTAATTGATCGATATTAGCCGCCGGCTGTCGTTTACGAAATTCTTCAAACATAGATTGCAAACTTTCAATGATTTCTTTATTGGGGGATCGATGGAATACTGCGGGGGTTGAATTTGGTTAAAACTGAAAGAATTAGAATCATAGCACGAATTAGATTCGTAATAATTTTGATTCATCGGTTGACATTGAAAACTCATATGAGGTCCCCCGCAGTTTTCACAATAAGGCTCATCGAAGATCAATTGTTGACATTGAAAAGTCTCATGTGGGCCCCCACAACGGGTATAACAAATATGTTGTTATTGAAAACTTTAAAGATTTTGTGGGAAATTAAAGTCTTGATTGTAACACGGTTCCGGATTATAGATAAACAGAACTTGAGGTGGACAATCGTAACCATAATGAGCATCGTTCCCACAAAACTCACAAGAATACGTCGGGGGCTGTGGATGTGGGTTAGGAGAATCATCCACAAAATTAAGGTTGGAATGATAAGTGAATGAATTTTCATCTCCAGAATAGCATGTCGGATGAAAACTTGGCAAAGTTTATGGGAGCTTATCAACGGTTTGATTGTTACATGGTTCCGGATTAGAGATAGTCGGAACTTTCGGCGGACAATTATAACCATAATGAGCACCGTTCCCACAAGACTCACAAGTACATCGTTGACAAAAGATACCGTCTAACGAATCACCACACCCGTAACAACAATAATGGTCGATTATGTGGAGGACTTTGTGAAACATTTTTCGAAAATATTTGGAGAATCATTTTAAAGAATCGATTTGGATTATTTCCATTCTTGATGCACAATCAAACAAAATAGTCTTTTGCTAAGACCACTTCCACACCTCACATACAAGTACCCAATCGTTGACAAACTTCACCTTCTCTACACATCATTTACAATGAAATGATGTTGGTTGGACGAAATTGTGTGGGGATGTGGTGGTGAGTCGAGAGCTTTATTAGAATCATGAACAATTTTGCCAACGGAACTCATATTCGAACAACATTATTTATTATACAAAGATCCACAAGACGAACACTCTTTAATCGTGTAAATAGGATTCAAACGATAATCGAGTGACGCCATAAGAATTAAACAATATAGAGGGATAAGAAGAAGAATTAAATGGCAAAGAGGTTAAAGGAGATTATTTTTGGTTTTTTGAGTTTTTTAAACAACATATTTTATTAAAGGATAAAATGAGACCGAATAACTTAAACCAATAATCAACTTGCTTCATGGTAGCTCTCTAAAAGAAAAACGCACAAAGGAGCGAAGGAGCGGGAAACCCGAAGCTATTAACAAAAACTTCTCCCTTTCTCGGTCGTAGTTCCTTGGAACAACCCTTATGATACCCATCTTATAGATTTGTTTAATCTCTTAAAGTGAGCCGTCTTCACAAAGTGACACAAAGGCAAAGTTTTTTAATCTTTTGTTTGGGAACTTATTATGATAATGCTCAAGTTGAGAGCATTATATTGATGATGATTTTTATTCTTATTTAAGGATAATGTTCTTATATTTTTTATTTTTCTAGTTTTTATTTTATAAATATACTAATAAAAGAAAATGAAAAAATATTTTTGTATTTTTTTTATATTTAAAAAAGAAGAAAATATTCACAAACAAAAATGATAACTTTACGAAGAAAGGTCTTCAAGGTACAACAAACTTCAACTCGATAATCGTACACACCTCCCCGGCAGCGGCGCCAAAAATTGACATGTTCGAAACTACACCTTTTTAAATATATAAATACAATATATAATAAATATATATAATATCAATATATAATAAGGATAAATCTGAAAGTTATCAACAATAAATATTCCAAGAGGTTTTTAAAGAGATATTAAAAAACTTCCCGTGTCGTTTCCCGTCGAGGCGTGAATTTGAGAATCGAGAATCGGTTCTCGATTTATGCTTGAATAATCAAGAGTTTAATTTGATTTTCTATTTCTACAGGAAAAATAATCAAAAGGCAATATAAACTAAAAACGAAATCAATTAATGATTTAAACTAGCAACGATAACGGGAATTCTAAAAAAAACGTGACTTAAAACCTAGATTATTAAATTTTAATCCTAAAATGATTTTTCAACTTTTTATAAATCCTAAGTGACTAAAATGAAAGAACAAGCAAAGGCAAACCTAAAACGCAAGCATTTAAAGTTAAAACACGAAGAAAACGAGAACGGGATCTAATCCCGTTCTTTAAAAAACCAAATTCTACAAATTTGACCCTACGAAAGCAAAATTAATTTTCCTAAGTCCTAAATGATAATAGAAAATTTAAAAAAAATTTATATTGTAAATAATTTTTTATGAATTAAAAAAAAAAAAAATAAATACAAAAAAAAAAAACAGTTATATAATTAGGAAAAAGAAATTCATAAAAACCGTCTAAATCTAAATGGGAAAGAAAAATCTGAAACAATTATGGAAAGTACTTTGAAGTGAGCTAACTCTAAGAAAAATAATATGCCTGGTAAATTGGCTTATCGAATGGCTGGAAATAAGCAAAAATGTGGCTTATAAGCTTAAAAGCTAAAAGATGTTAGTAGTATTAAATTGTGCAACTTAAAACAGATGGCCCTATCTGGTGCTAGTGATAGTGAGTGTGTGTGTTGAGGCTTTGGTATAAAGGGAGAGGTCACAGGTTCGAGTCTTGTGGCCTCCCCTTTTTTTAAAACATTTTTTTAAACTTATAAAATAAGCTGAAATAACAAAGTTTAAAAAAACACTTTTTATAAAACTTGACAATAAGCTAGGAATAAGCTGATGAAAATGACAAAAGATAAAAGAAACTTAGTTCAGACTATTAAGACTGTTTTGGCTTTTACTAAAACTCAATAAGCTATAAGACAGTGATAAGCTAAAATAGAACTAAACCTAAGCTTAATAAGCACAATGTTCTAGAAATAAGGAAAACAAATAAGTTGGAAAAGAAAGATAAGCACTCAAAAGACAGTAACTTTACTCTTTTCTCTTGACCTAAAGGGGCTTATTTGCAGCTTATCTTAAGGACTCAAAAAGCAATTTGAAAAGTAGCAAGCTAAAAACATATTAAGCCTAAGTATCAAAGAACACAAATAAGCTAGAATTAAGAAATTTGGATGACTAAATTAGCTATAAAAACTTAATGCAAAGTAACAGTTACACTAATATTTTTTTCTTTTTTATTGTTTTTTAACAAAGAATTGACTAAATGCTGCTAAAAAAATAAGACTAAATAAGCTCAAACCTAAAAACAGATTAAGATTATAGTTTACTTAAGCTAACTAAATGATGAAAAACAAATTAAATAGGTTGAATAGGCCAATAAGCTCAATAATCCTGTTGTGCCAAACACCCATTTAAAATACTGAAAACTAATTTTTAAGCTTGAACAGACTTAAATAAGCTTTGAATTTCTAAAGTATATTTAGAATTATGATTAATAAGAACAATGAAGCAAAAGCAAACTACAAATAAACATTAAGAATAAGCTAAACTTACCTAGCAGAACTAACTGTTATGAAAGCAGCATTAACCTTAAAAATAGACAGATTTACTTAAAACTCTAATCAACAAATTTTAAGCTATCAACTAGACATACTTAAGCTACTTTTAAGCACAATAAGCAAATATAAGAAATAATAAGCAAATAAACAATAAGCAAATAAGCAGTAAATTAAGCATTAAAGTGAAAATGAGCTAAAAGTAAAAATGTATGAGTCATCAATCACTTGCTCAAAACAGAGAATTCAAGTAGCTTTTTCAAGCAATCTACAAGCTCAGCTTATAAGAATAAGCTGTTAAAAACCCTATAAGCCCATCCTTGTCTGGCTTATCATCCAAAAGAGCTTAATACCATAATCCTTAACCAATGACTTTGTAACTGAACAATCAAGCTCAAATAAGCTTTTGAAAGCTTATTTGAGCTTCGGAGAGGGCTTGAGTAAAAAGAAAGTCTTATTAAGTACTTAAGTACATTGCATAAGTAAAACTAACTTTTTTAGAGAGCACAATTGATAATGAAAAATGACTTTTATTAATGAAAAATTCAAGTACAAGAAGCTGAATTTCTATACATTAAGCATAAAATAAGCTGGAAATAAGTTAAACTACACTATTCCTAAACTATATTACACTAGCTCCCTTCTTCTTCTTTGTCTTCTCTCTTTTATAAGCTGTGGCAGGTCTTTTCATGCGTTTCTTGTGCTTGTTGTGTGAGAGGATTCGAACCATTCATCACAACCATCAAATTAGCTTGGTCACCAAGGGCTTGATCTGAACCATTGATTGGGTTTTGGCGCCTAATTTCACCAAGATTTCCAGCGTGGCAAAGTTATAACTTTGTCTGTTAAAGGGGGGGGGACCAAGGGTTGCCATGTGAGTCTTTTAGGCATAGTCTTGGACTGGGGTGAGAGTTTTGTTGTGGGGTGAAGGGTGATAGTGATGGGGGAAAGTGACAGGGTTGGTTAGGCGGGAAAGGGGTTTGGGCCTAAGTTGGGTTAAATATAGATCCGTTATTGATTTAAGATGGATTTGGGATTTAGTGGTATTTAAGGTTTATATAAAATGTAATGGGTTGACCCGACCTATTAAAATAGGTACGGGTGCCATTTAGACTTTAATAGGTTTTCGGGTTTGGTTTTTTGATGCTCTTTTTATTGCCGTGTCCCAGGGTTGACTTTTGACTTTGACTTTTTTGGCTTTTCACGCTCTTTCCATTCTCGTGCTCGGTTTTGAATTACATTTTGTCCATTAGGTAAATATCGGTACCTGTCGCACAATCATAATCTCAAAAAAAATAAAACACCACAAATACAATGTATTTTTTGGTATATTTTGGTATTTAAAGTCAATTTTAATGGAAATGGTATGTGTAATTAAGCACTACCAATAGTGAGGGTGTTTTGTTTGGGTCTTACGACCCGATACAAGAGAAGAAAACATTATGTTTTGTTTGTGAGGCGAGTGTTTAGTGAGTTTATGATGTTTTCAGAAGTGTTTTTGTGTCATGTATGATTGAGTATATATAGGCTTAAGACTTGGTTAGCTTTCTAGTTCCCTTAACTAAGCCAAACCATGCCCTAAGCTAGTGGTTTATGGTTTTCTAGTTATCAAGACATGGTTTTGCTAATACAACCTAGTACAATCCTTAGTTACCATTATTTGTACAAGATTTACCTAAAATTTGAAGATCTTTGATTTCATATATGTTGTTGTTGTCGTAGGTATCCAAGAAGCACAAAGAGAACAAATGGTTATTATCCATTGTGAAATAAGGTGTCTAGGGAACACATTGTACATGTTAATTAATCCCTAGATAATAAAAACCAATTTTTTTGTACTTAGTATAAGGTTTAGGAAGATTTCTAGTTGATTTTGGGTGAGGGACGTGTAGGATCAAAGGAAAAAGGGAAATTTTGAAATCTTGCTAGGATTATACAAGTACAAGGTTTAATTAAAAGTTAGTTGTACAAATGTAGTGCAAGTATCCTTGTATTATGATCTTTGTTTACCTACATTCGGCCATAATGGCTTAATAACACAAGAATTGATTAAATTTTGTGTTTAAGGTTTAAAAGTGGGTATTGGTTTGAGTCTAGGTAAGTCTAGGTATTTCCGGGGTGTGTCTAAATGTATTTTATTGCGAAACGTAAGCCTTTTACGTGACCAATAAAAATAAAATACGCAAAGTCATTAATTATCTTCTTAATAATTATATAACACTTGATTGATGTAAACCTTAATTTATTTGGTGACCGTTTACATTGAATGATTATTTCTAGTCTACGCGATTTAGCTTAAAAGTTAAATTAAAAGTAAACGCGTATTGGACCAAAATAAATAGTGACGAATCATAGGAGTCGTAAAATGACCTAAAATTGAGAAATGTTACAGTCTCCACCCGTTAAAAGAGCTTTGTCCTCAAAGCTTAAGACCTTGTAGTGGATGACGAAGCCCGGTTTGTGAAGAGTTGTGGGTATTTTTGTTTGAACGAATCTTCACGTTCCCAGGTGAACTCAGGGCCCCGCCTAGAGTTCCAGCGAACCTTAACCAATGGTATCCGGCTTCGCTTCAATCGTTTGATCTCCCGTTCCATGATTTCAACGGGCTCTTCCACAAACTGGAGCTTATCGTCAACATGAATTCCTTCTAACGGCATGACTAATGGTTCGTCAGCGTAACATTTCTTCAGATTAGACACATGGAAAGTATGGTGAACTCTGCTCAACTCTTGAGGAAGTTCCAGCCTGTAGGCAACTTTCCCAACTTTTGCTAACACCTTGAAAGGTCCGACATATCTCGGGTTCAGCTTGCCCCGCTTACCGAACCGTATGACCCCTTTCCAAGGCGAGACCTTGAGCATAACTCTGTCCCCAACCTCAAACTCCATCGGCTTTCGTTTCCGATCGGCGTAGCTCTTTTGTCGATCCTGAGCAGCTTGCATCCTCTGCTTGATCAGGACGATCTTTTCCGTTGTTTCTTGGATCAATTCCGGACCAGTCAGTTGGGCTTCCCCAACCTCGGCCCAGCACACCGGTGATCGACATTTTCGACCATACAGTGCCTCATAAGGGGTGGCCTTTATGCTAGCGTGATAACTGTTGTTGTATGAAAACTCGGCCAATGGCAAATGTTTAACCCAACCCTTACCAAAATTGATCACGCAAGCACGTAGCATGTCCTCGAGAGTTTGAATGGTTCTCTTGCTCTGGCCGTCGGTTTCTGGATGATACGCAGTGCTCATACTAATATATGTACCCAAAGCTTTCTGAAATGATCTCCAGAAATTTGAAGTGAATCTTCCATCACGATCACAGATAATTAAGGCAGGTATCCCGTGTCTTGCTACTATCCTGTTTAAGTACAACCTTGCCAACTTGTCCAATGGATCATTCTCCCTTATTGGCAAGAAATGAGCAGATTTTGTAAGTCTTAGTGTGATGCTTTATGTTTCAAAACTTCATAAAGTTTAACGTATTACTTTGATTTATTAATTTATGGAAATATTG
>BQNB010104564.1:0-23788 GCA_026074375.1 Tanacetum coccineum | reverse complement strand
ACTATCTGAATAGTACTTAACATTTTGTACTTTCAGTACTAACTATAACTAGCGGTACTAAGTATAGAACTAACGGTACTAAGTTAGGAATAAACAATTCCCAATAGAGGTGATGCATGCCTCCATTCTAATCTGCAAGCTGGTAAAGGTCCAACTCTCTTCCTTGCAGTCAACTACTTACGCGGCCCATTAAGATGGGTGCGGTAAGGTCGACCTAAAGGAATAGCCTCCCCGGGTCAGATAAGAATTGCTGACCGTCGACGAATCCCGGGCGGGGCAGTACCAAGAGCAATAGGAAACTCAGATGATGATGATGGACGTGTTGTTACCCTGCTCCACCAACGAGCAACGGTAGCAACATAAGGGTCTTGCGATGGTGGTCCATCAGAAGAATCAGGAGCCTCAGAAGAATCAGTGCATAAGAATGGTGAAATAGCTGGTAGCGGGGAATTGTGCTCAGGTGAAGACATCTCATCTGGTGAATCAGAATCGGAACCCGAATAGGGAACCAAGCCACACAATCCAGTAGGTAAAGCGACAAGAGTCATCTCAACCACAGGAGTGGCAGATGAAATAACAGGAGCAATAGTAGAAGTCTCTAGAGTAACCACAAAAGTAGAAGGAATAACAGTAGGAATATCACCAAAAAGAATAACCCGAGAGGGCGGTGATCCCACACTCTCATCTGAAGAATCAGAAGAAATAGCAATAGCTGAAGCTGCCATGATTTGCACAAGCAAAAGTTTATATAAATCTCCTTTATATGAAACCATGCATGGCATAAATAAACGATGAAATGAATGGCAATGTAAATATGGCAATATCTAATAGTCTCAAGTATATATAGAAATCTTATATATATATATATATATATATAGCAAGGATAGACAACACGTAAGCACAGATAGAGACACATAATATCACATACTGGTTATAGACCATACCTAGTATAACTACCTGGTTCTCTATAATGTTGGCTCTGATTACCAATCTGTCACACGCCTAGACGGGGCCAGGACGAAATACGTGTCCGAGGGCGTGACGTCATAACAATCCGAACACAAAGCAGTAAAGAACGACCACTAATCATAGACGTTTGAAAAATAGTTGTATTCGTTGCATAAAGAAAATAAATTTAAGTTTTACAACCAGTCATAAGAGAGTTAAATGTAGCGGAAGCATAATAAAGTTTGACAATAACAACGAGTATATAAATAGATAAGTCTTGAAATTAGCGAAGTCACATAGCACATAGACTCCATTTAGCATCAAGAATCAAGCCAAGCTAAGCACCTGAGAAAACATGTTTATAACGTCAACATAATGTTGGTAAATTCATAGGTTTAAGTTAATACAAGAGTGGACCACAAGATTTCAAAACGCATGCGACTACCATAACAGATACAACATCACATAAAAAGTATTTACTGTTACGCTAAGCTCATGACACTGATGCTAATAAAACATGGCATATCATATCATGCCACATAGTATTCCTGCCCTTAACTAGTGTCCCAAACCAAAGACCACCACAACGCACAACCGACATGACATATATCCGTTTGTTCTTCGTTAAGTAGAACCAAAGCAGATAGGGGTAATTAGTCCCAATAGATCTATTTACGCATTCACGCTCACTTAACCAATCCAATTGGCCATAGGTGACTAACGGTTCATGATAGTTCAGGCAATAGTGGTTTGTAAGCAACTTAGGCAACACATAAACATGTAAAACTCACGTTAAGAACTTGTGTCCAATTTTAAAAGCAAACAATGTTTCTCACCTCAAAGTATAAAGCATTTGAAAATAGGTAAAACGTGGGGCTATGAACTCACTTTGAGCAAGTGGTGAATCGATAATCAACGAGGAAGGAATAAAGCCGAAAGGTCCTACACGCGACCTAAATAAATGACGCGTCTTAGGTAAACGAAAGATAACCGAAACTTGTATGACACGCTTTCAAGAGAAAAGACATCCATATGTGTTTGTGCTTTAGTTTATTCAATAAAGTATGACTATATAAAATTATAAAGTTTTTCGTCGAGTCTTGGCATTTATCCAAATATTACTACTTTTAGAAAGTTTCTATTTAGGAAAAGTTTAGATTTCAAACTTAATAACGCCCCTATATTTTTTAAGTTTCCATATAATCAAATGCGTTAACTAACCATAATCTCTTAACTTCCAAGTCTGATCCGTTAATTTTTACCAAACTTACTATTTTTAGTAACTTTATCGCTTTTCTTAAAATACGTTAATGACGTCTTCAAATGATGCTAATCTATATATATGTGTTACTATATGTTTCGCTAGTATTTAGAAAGTCCAAAATGTCCGAAAGTGTCCGAATACCCTTTTTACTATTCACATCAGCACACTATTCATTAGGTTTTGCCGAAAAATGTTTCAAGTTTCATTTGGCTATAACTTGGCCGTTTTAAGTCAGATTTTAAAGTACGATATGTGAAAAACTATCTACTCGAAACAAGCTCTTCAAAAACCACTTTTAAGCCTAATGAAAACATTTTTAGGTCGCTCAAAACCTCAAAACAAATTTGGGACATCAAACTCTTTTTGTCAAAAAACGCAACCAAAATCCACCCAACCTTCACAATAGTGCCTAGTCTAGCCTAATCTCCGTTCACAACTAATCTACCACAAAACCACACCTAAATCTAACCTAATCCCTTCATTTCTATTTTTGCAACTCTCATCAACTCTCATCTCGCCAAGAACATAATATTTGACTTAGGAAACTAAAGTAGTATCATTATTCATGAAATCTTATCTTTAAAATCTTTCAAAATTTAAAACACAACATATGGATGTATGGATCTTGAACATATAAAGAAAAATATAAGTAAATCACAAAAAGTAGTTAGGGTTTGCTTACAAAAGATGATGAACAAGATGGAACACAAGAGATCTTGAAAGAAAAATAGTAGATCTTGAAAACCCAAGTATAATTTCAAAACCCTAACTCTTGAATCTTGAGAAACCTTTGAAAATCAAACAACTAATACTTGGATCTACCTTAGAAACCCTTGGAAATGAACTTAGAATGTGTGGATCTTGAAGAAAATCAAAAGTTATGAATATGTTTG
This sequence comes from Tanacetum coccineum, assembly GCA_026074375.1. NCBI lineage: Eukaryota > Viridiplantae > Streptophyta > Magnoliopsida > Asterales > Asteraceae > Tanacetum > Tanacetum coccineum. The sequence continues at coordinate 20,683 of BQNB010104564.1, read as the reverse complement.
TGTGTAGGTTTGATGCTGTGAGCAAAGAAAGAGAGAAAAAGAGATGTGAGTTTTTGTTTGGGGCTTGGAAATGAAAGTGAACCCTAGTTGTGATATAACAAGTATTTATAGGACAAGGATTAGGGTTTTAAGGTTCATAGATGCAAACATGTGACCAACACACACCAAGAGTGTGTGTGGTCTTGGGTTCAGTCAAAACTAGCCACAAGGAGGGGGGGGGGGAGTTCAAAAAATTTTTGTCTTGGTTCATAACTTAGGGCTTAAGCTTAGTCAAATGAAGTCAAAGGGCTAAATATGAGTCTTACAAGAGTGTAAGAGCTCACATGGTGGTATATCATGGTAAGTGTGCATGAGAATAACTCACTCATGTGTCACTTTCATGCACATGCCTGGAAAATTCAAATAAGATGCCTTTGATTTAATTTCAAATCCTAAGGTTGTTTTGGTTGGGTTTTAGGCGTCCATATATAACAAGAGATAAGGGGGAACGAAATTTTTAACTTTAGAATATGAGATGGACGATAACTAAAGTTTACGCGAAAAGATTTCGAGTTTCCGGGGTTCTGTTAGGTCAAAAACGTGAAAAACGTAATTTAAAAGATAACACCCTAAAATTAATATCAGAAGTGATTCAAAATCACGAAACACTTAAAAAGGTTAAAATATCTCATATAAGGTCTAAATTAATTAATAACCGATGTCGGGACGCGCCCGGTGACGCTTTTCAGATTTACGCGGTTTAACTTCTCGGTAAACTGTCAGATTCAAACGTAACATGTAAAAGTCAAAAGTAATAATCGGAAAAGTTTAAAATATTGACCTGAAATTTACAGGGTGTGACATTGGCTCCCTTTGGCATGTGAATCATGGCTTCTAGGAACGGCAGGTTGATGTGGATCTGTTTGAATATTGAGAGGAGCCGCTCATCCTCGTCATCCTTTTTCTGCTTCTTTAATCTGGATGGAAAGGGCAGATTGGATAAATTGGAGGGTTGGTAAAGGATGGATGGCTGAGGGGCAAGTTCTTGTATGCTTTGCTTTGCGTCCTCGAGCTCTCTCATTCTCTTCGGTTTCCTCTTCCTTTGTTGATTGGCAAGACCTGTTGATTGCGCACGGAGCTGCGGAAAGGTGATCTTGAGTGCCTACTCCTGATCTGACTTGTTATCATGGAAAAAGTTAGCGCTTCAGATTCAGGAGTTTTGCTTTTCATGATCGTGGAGAGGATTTGGGAGAATTGTTCATACAATTCCTTACGGTGCTGGTCAAGCATTTCTTTTATACCAATTGTGTGGAACCTCTTTTCGAGCATAAAGTTGGCTTCTTACAACCCATTCAGGACCATCCTCTCCTTTTTCTTGACGTTTGTTGTTCCCCCATGGCGGGGTATCGTCGTTCTGATAGAACCTCAAGAGAGAGAGAGAGAGATCATCGTAGATGTCTCCCCCGGACAGGCATGCCTGCTCGGCCGGGTTGTTCTGCTCACATTCATCAGTCTCATGGGATCCTCTGTAGTAGTCGCAAATTAGGTAGGGGTTTTTCAGTCCAACCTCCCGAGTAGGTGTTTCGGGGAAGGAGATTTGATTACAGGCCCTTTTTAAACGCCCCCTGAATATAGGTTGCATGGCTTCTGAAATGCAAGAAACATTCATGGATGGTGACAGGTCGTCCCACATTTCATCTTGGTACTGGACGTATTCTTCTATTCTATTCCATCCCTCTTCTTCGGTGAGAGAGCTGAAGCGGAATTGAGCGAATTGATCGAGCTTCCTATGGTTATCCCGAGATATGTTTTCGTGAAAGATTTGTACCAGAAGCCATTTTTGTATCCCATGATGGGGAACCTGTTTGATTAGGTCCTGGAAATGGATCCAGGTGCTTTTGATGGGTTCGCCATCCCCTTGTTTGAATCAAAGTATTAAGTCTCTAAGGGACGAGGTACGTCATATCGGAAATAAGTGGTCAAGGAATCGTGATACGAGCTGATCCCATGTCGCGATTTGAGTGGGGGGTATTCTGTCGAACCATTCTGCCGCTTTTCCTTTAAGGGAGAAGTGGAAGAAGCGTAGCCTAGATGTATCCCTTGTGGCTCCGTCAACTTATATGTTATCGATGATACTTAAGTAGTGCTTAACATGACGGAGGGGGTCCTCGTTTCTCAACCCTTGGAATGTGCATGTTTTATGAATTAACCAGATCTCGTGTGAGTCGACGATTCTTCCTGTTTGTTTGGTTGGAAGGGTGATTGTGTTTTGGAAACCAGAGGAATTAGGATGAGAATGTTCATGCAAGGTCTTGGGAGGCGTTGGCGGTCTGGCTCTAGTGTTGTTGGAAGAGGATGCTTCATCATCAAAGAGGTTTCTTCCGGCTATAGCAAGAGATTCGTTCTGCTATAGATGGCAGGCGGCTCTCCTAAGCCTTCAGAATTCTCTTTCGAGTTCGTTGAGAAGTTTTGTTAACCTCTTAACGGTGCTACGTGTCATGGTGACAGATTTACAAAACAGATAACACAAAAAAAGATAGACTACGAGAAAACTAATATGCAGAAATTAAAGTCTTACTTGAAAGGATTCAAGCAAGTAGAACTAAGCATAAACTATAATCAAAACCTAACTATTCCCCACACAGCGACGCCAAAAACTTGATACGGTTGTCGTACGAGACTTCTATAAGAAGTTTTACAACTCCCTAGGCAGAGTACCTAACCATTGTAGTAGTAGTATAGGCAAGACTCGGGGGTTGTTATCGTTCTCTAGGGGAATAGGTTGGGAAGGCTTGATCACGGTCTAACAGAATTCTAGGGGTTGAGGAAAGATTATTTTTGTGTTTTTAAATTATAGAGAAAGCAGGTAAATCTATGGTTTGAGAGGTTGGTTTGTTTAACTAATAACTAAACTAATATATAATCTACCGGTGATAACTTTTATGATAATTAAATGTATTTACTTAATAATGAACTACTTATCAGATTGCTTCTTCTAATCCTATTGCCTTGTCACACTTGTGATGATATGTGTAAGTATTTCCTAGGTCATGAACGGATTACACAAACCCGCCATCTATTTAATATTCCGTTAGGGCAACGCACAAGTAAGGTAGTATGAAGACTATTACAAGGCCCCTAAGAGTACATTAAATGCATGTGAAATATCTTATGAGAGATCAACCATATAAGGGGCAAGGTAGTATAAAGACTGTTACCCGATGGTATCCTTTCTACGCACTCGCGTTTCCCTAGACGTGTCTACAGCGATACAGACAAAAGATGGTTTCCTAGAACCTAACGCGCACAATCATCAATCAAGAAGCAATAGTAAAAGGATCTACAATCTGACTTTCATGCAATCATAAGCAAATACAAATAAGGGTTTAGCCTCGCATGTTATAATAGAAGCAAGAAGATAAATCAATCAAACAACACATAGACATATTGAATGATTAAATATAAATAACCTTACTTGGATTAAAACATGGATTCAAGGTAGTATAATAGGGTTTTGAGGCCCTAAATACGACCTATGAAGCTGCTACAAGAGCTAGGGTTCGTCTCCCTAAGCTATACAAAATTATCCCAAAAGTTACACACTAAAACCCTAAAATCGGTTTTGTATATATAGATAAATCGACGCGACGGCGTCACTTGATGCTCCTGACGCCGTCGCCACATAGATGGTTCTACATTCACTTTAAGTCAGCTACGTTGTGACGCCGTCGCCAATATCTAGACACCGTCACCAGATAGATCACGACGGCATCGCTTTATGCTTGTGACGCCGTCTCCACGTTCAGTAAGCAATACTTCTTCAAGGATTTGGTGTAGGTCTGTAATCTTGTCCGTTTCTTCTCCAAATGAGCCAAAGTCACGTGTATTTCCTCCAAATGCCATCCAAGTGCTAAAAACCTGAAAACAAACGATTACGCACATAATCTGGGCATATTTGCATGATTTAAGAGGTTAAATGACCCCGAAATAGTGTATAAAATGACACCTCATCATAGTGCCATCGGCAGGTTCCCGTTTAGCCTGTGAACGGCTACCACTATCTTAAAGAGCGTCTGTACTACTGATAGAAACATGTGTGGTTGGCTGCTGAACCCCTGTAACAGAAATAAATATATAAGAAAACACACTGGTAACAAAATTTATACCAAAAAGCAACAATAAAAATGTAGGCCGAAAGTAAGGTGCACCTGAAGTTACCAACTACTGTCACACTACTAATTACCTAAACACGCTTGCCAGTCAAGCAAACTACTATCGCCAGCATGACGTTCTTCACCAACATGCGGTCTACAGTTACCGATAGAAGGTACATTAACATTTCTTATAGAAGCTAGTTGCATCCTTTGTTGACAACCTGTTAAGCGCACAAACATGTAAGAAACTGTGCTTAGAAACTCATACTATAAAAGTAAACGTGAAAATGGAAAAGGTACTTACACATAGCAGCTGGCGTTCCAGACATGTGCAGCTGAGGGTCAGAGCGCAACATAGAATCCGCCTGATGTATACATTGTCTTTTTGGAGAAACACTCGAAGAACCATAAACATCCTTGCGAAGGTCCCGCACCCCGACATTACCATCACCAGTACATTGGCTACCGCTTTTAGCGGTAGACTTAGGGACTAACTTCCTTTTAGTTTTCATTAGAAAATACGAATATGTCTAAAGTGACATAGCCTATGGGTATCCTACAATATCTTGTTCCTTTAAAAGCTATCGATACCCTACGACAATTATACCATATCCTACCCTTATAAACGATACTACACATGGCAACAAACATAGGAAACATTCATAAGTGTTGTCAAATATGACAACAAACAAATAGCGGCAGCCTATTCTTCTAAATGGCAATAAACATAGGAAATATTCATAAGTGCTGATAAATAAGGAAACAAACAAATAGCACAACCCACATGCAAAAGGCGTTAGTAACTTATGACAGGCACAAAACATGATCAACATGCAATTCACTAACATCATCTACTTAACAATGTAACATGCACTCACTTGATCATACGAAACAGAAAAAAAAACCCCTGTGAAATCCACATACCGTGGGTGCAATCGCCTGAAGGATGAGAACGGGTAGGTACATAAGTTGTGAGAAGAAGTATCGAGAGTAATAACATATGTACTCCATAAATAGATGAAACATTTAAAAAAAGCCACAATAATAGCCCAATACAAAAGGAGCCCCGGCCTGCCGAACTTTGTCGCCTAGTGTGATGACTTTTAGTATGTATGATAATTTTTGTCGTCATAGTCCTTATAACTTTAAAAGTGCAAATTTGTCTATGCGTGAAAGTGAAACCATGGTTGTTAAGATCTCGATCCTGGTCTTAGGATCTTACGATTTTACGATAGTGCAAAGCAAAAACGATCCGGATCTTACATAGGATCTTTGCAAGCTTAAGATCTTATAGGACCCCGATCTTAACGATATGATCTTAAGATCTAATCCAACCTGATCTTACTTTTCTCGAACCACAAACTAAAAAACTACATATTTATAGATTGTGCTTTTTACAATTTAAAAACGACATGTTAATCTTCTTAAACTTTTCATAATTATAATTTATTACAACATTTTTGTGAAATATTCATTTAATTTTGTGTTTATGATATATAATAATTCATAGATTTGTAAAATAATACAAAAAGTATTAAGAAATGACATTATTATAGGATCTTAAGATCCTGATCCGATCTTTGATCTCGATCTTGTAAAGACGAAAACGATCCTAAGTAGGATCTCGATCTTAAAAACCTTGCGTGAAACATGGGTGTGCAATTATCAGTCTTGGAATTGATTGCGTTAGCATTTCAAAGTTTATATCCTTTTTTTAACGGTGAGTTAGTACAAACTATAGTTTGTGATTCGATTCCACAATACTTACTCAGCCTCGAATCGACGCATCTATGGGGCAGAACCCCACAGATTCCCACCAAGATGGAAACTCTCATGTAGAGACTCGAACCTGAGACTTCTTGCATATGATAACAACCTCCTCAAAGATACCTCTGGTGACCAACTAAGCTAACCCAGTTGGTTTCAAAGTTTTTATCTTCTTAAGCCAAGATTGATACTTGCACACCATACTTTCTCATAAGAACCACATGCATTTTCAGAATTTTAGAGACTACATGTGGAATTTGACTAAACCATCAGTTTTCGCAATAAGAAGTGCTACATCATATTCATAAAAAATTTACACAATTACATCCACATGACAAGTCATTTTGTGAATATAATTTTGTATACTCTTTGTAAATGTAACATTACTTTTTTACAACTTACTATAATAATAATAATACGTAGCTTTGGATATGTATCGGTTGAAAATCTTAGAAATATGGTATAATGCTAATTTAATAGTATATCGACTTTAAGGTGTTACAATATAGACATACAAAATTACACACACTATTTGCATTATTGTAGACATAAAAACGACCTTGTTTCATGTGTTCATAACTTCATATATGTGGACATGACAATATTGTACTATTTGTTTAGCTAAAATTTTGAATTATTTTGATGGGACTTATGGTATTCCTTTGTGTATCGAATATAAGACCATAATGCATTATGCATGTTCACTTGTGATGTGCCATGCCACAAATTCCCTTCGATTGACTCCGGGTTTTACAATTTAGGGGGTGTTTGTTTTGGTTTATATGTGGGCTTATGAGCTTATTTGATTTCAGCTTATATAACATAAGCCCTAATTCTCCGGCTTATTTTGAGACTTGCGAGGTTATATAAGTTTATTACAATATGATAAAAGTTATATAAGCCCCTAAGTTTATTATATATGTTACTGTTCATGACAGTAAACTGTTGGGAATTAATTTTCCTAAATAGAGGTTTTAATTACGAAGATGTGGACATAGGAATCACTAAAAAGCGAAATAAAACGAGCGAGATACAATTAAAATACGATTTCAATAATTAAAGTTATAAAAAGTATTTTTATAAACTTTCACTTATTGTTACTGTTCATAACAGTACTTAACCATATAATAAATATAATATTTTGATAGATTTTCTTAATACGAAACCGTGGACATAAGAAACGCATAAAACGAAGTTAAAACGATAAAGATATGAGGCTTATAAAACCTTGTGCACTATTTGTCACTTTTATACATTATTTTATAAAACAATTAAATTAATTATATAATATCATTACATAATCAATAAAAATATTAAATCATATATTTTTAACAAATATTACATTGTTGAACGAAAAATAATATTTTCTTTACGGATACGAATACATATACCTTTATTTAACAAAGTACGATTTAATTATTATTTCAACTTTTAAAATTAAACGAAAACTATTAGGTGGTGGTGTAACTATATAACATGTGATATTTTATTTATATAAAATACATTATGCTCATACGACCTACAATTAACCAGGTTGCATTCGGATTGCCGAGACGATTCACTTATTTGATTTAGATAATAAATCATTCACTTACGATGAGTTCATACAGTTACATTGATTTACAACTTTGGGGTGAGAAACATGCATTGTTTTACGATTGTACGCAAGTACACTTTTATACAAATTACGAGTTTGCCTAAGTAGCTATAACCCACTATGCCCATGAATCATGAACTGTTAATTACTAGATTGTAAGCGCGAATGTTATGAATAGATCTATTTGGGATTGACATCCCCTTTGGGTGAGTAGTGCTCACTAGTTTTGGAGGTCTGAAACGACGAATGTATACCATGTCAAAAAAAATTAGATGTTGCGGGTTGAACATTTATAAGCAGCGAATGTTATAAATAGAGTCTATTAGGGATTGACATCCCCATACCGGGTGAGATAGCTCTCACTGTGTCACGGACTGAACAGACAGATGTATACATGTCGGATTTGGGATTGTTTTCGGGTTTAACAACATCACGGCATGTGGGCAATATTTATATTGCATTCAACAGTCGAGCTTCAATGTCATGAGCTTAGGGAAACGTAATTCCATTTTGGTGATGGGTGCACAGGTTGCATAATCACGGGGAAATCTTGCGGTCCTACATTATATTTACATAAACCTATGAATTCACCAACTTTATGTTGACGTTTTAAAGCATGTTTTCTCAGGTCAATGAGGCACGAGGTAGCAAGATACTATTGGTAACTCTATTGAGGATCATGCATAAAGATTTGGAGTCATTACATCTAGGGATATTTGTTTTGATCTAAAATACTTGTTATCAAATGTTGAACAATTTAAGCCGTTGTGCTTTGTATCAAACAATTTCAATAAATCCAATGTATCATATTTTTAAACGACTCTTTTAGAGGTCATTCTCATATCTTGTGCTATTGATCTATGAAGTAACGCTCACGGACACATTATTCCGCTGCGACCCTATTTAGGGGTGTTACAGATTGGTATCTAGAGCCAAGGTTATAGAGAACCAGGTCAAATGTTTTTGCTGGACTATAACTGTTTTCAAACATTGCATTCATACAAAGGGGTTTTAACGGGACATACATACACTAGTTGTTTGCATTAGTTAGTTTTACTAGATGCTTACATGATTCATGTATGTGTTCATATTATAATACGTACGTTACTATGAAGGTCTTGTGTATATATACAAAGATGAGTTTGCATTCTTTCGCACATATTCTACAATTATTTATATAAGGGTTTCTTATATAAAAAGGGGAACTTTTCTTTAGACACGGTAGCACTATAAGCATCGTATGTCCCACAACGCTACCTCAACATTAAAGCTATCGAATATAAAATCTTACATCATTCATTTATGCCAGAGCGCATATTCATATATACCAATACGTCTTAATAATATATTTATATAAGTTTAAGTTTTGCTCGTTGCAAAATCAATCATGTATTCAACCCTCGCGGTTTACCTACACGTCTGTCTAAAATTAATTCTGAGCATGGAAAATTCCAGTGAGACTTCTGATGAGGAGCTAGAGGCACCAATAGAGGATCAGCCTTTACCAACGGATGCCTCACCTACAGCCCTATCACCGGACTACATTGCTGACTTCGATCCGAAGAAGGATGAGGAGGACCCTGAGGAGGATCCTGCTGACCATCCTATCGACGGAGGAGACAATGATGATAATGATTCATTTGATGATGACGACGATGATGATGATTATGTTGTGAAGGACGAGGAGGAGGAGGAGCACCTAGCTTCGGCCGACCTTTCTACTGTACTTATATATGATCTGTCCCCTCAAGCTAAGGATACAGAGGCATTTGAGACTGATGAGTCTGCTTCTACACCACACACCTCTCCACACCATATCATCTTGTTTTCTAAGACCAAATCCCGTATATTACGGATGTATATTTAACACCATACTCATCGATCACGCATTTACTGGAGGCAATGCATTACTAGAGTTTGCTGCTGCCCTACGAATCAACATTAGCCTACCACCACCAGAGAATATTAAGTCACTTAAAGATAACATAAGAGTCTAGCATCTAGAATCTTGAGAGGCACCTTGGCCCATAGATAAATATATTTGTCAGTGTAGCTCATTTTGTATTATATCCCACTAAACCTGAGTAATACTTGGTTGGTAGCGTTAATGAAAATCTTGTACTCTTTTACTCAGGTAAAACGATGTATTAAGTATTAATCTACGATGTTGGTTATGATCATGCTACTGTATGATGTGGATTTATTTATGCCATGGTTGTTGTTATCTTATATCTCTACATGACGTGGTCTCACCTTACATATATGTTGTAATCATAGAGTGTCATGATTTTTCCTTGGATGAAACTTCATATACATTTTATTCCCTGTGATCTTCAAGAAACGATGACAACTGTTAATCAAGGGTTGAGTGTTGAGGAAATTAAGCGGGTTGTAGCCCAGCGAGTGGCTAATGCTATCAGGACTATTGTTATTTATAAGACAAAAACCAACATGGCCCGCAAGTCAATGAGCCAGACCGAATGACAAGAAGACAAGGTAGCAGAGAATGCTAGCAATAAGAGGAAGTGGGAAGGTAACCACAATGGAAGCTCGAGCCAACAAAACAAAGGGCATAAGGTGCCTAGAGCGCACACTACTAGGCCAATCAGCAAGAAAGCATATGCTGGATCTCTACCTCTGTGCAACCAGTGCAAATTTCACCATAATGGACCGTGCAATATAAAGTGCGGAAGTTGCAAGAAGGTTGGCCACATAATCTAAAATTGTAAAACACCTGCTACTACTAGAAATCAACGAACCCGCACCTGTTATGAGTGTGGAAGTCTGAGACACTACAAGAGTGAGTGTCCAATAGTGAAGTTTCAGAAACGTGTGGAAATGATCCATGGAGGGCTAAGGGCATCTAAGCCTAAGACAATGCAAGATGCAATTGAATTTGTAACCAAACTAATGGACAAAAAGATCAGCACTCCTGCTGAACGCCGGGCTGAGAACAAGAGGAAGTTGGTATAACACTACTATAAGAAACAATAAAACCCACAATATCCGTACAAGAGGCAAAATACTAGGCAGACTTACATTGCAGGCACGGGAGAAGAAACATTACGGCGATCTAAGCCATTGTGTTCTAAATGCAACTATCATCATGATGGTCCATGTGCTCCCAAATGCCACAAGTGCAACAGAGTTGGCCATCTGGCCCGTGATTGTAGGAGTTCTACAAATGCCAATACTGCTAACAACCAAAGGGGCACTGGGGCAAGTCAGAAGGCTACTTGCTATGAATGTGGGAATCAAGGGCACTACAGGAATGATTGCCCGGAGCGAAAGAACCAAAACCATGAAAACCAAACTGGAGGTATTGGAGCACATGGAGTGGTGCATGCCTTTGGAGAGGAGAAAAACAAACAAGACCTTAACAACATTGAGGATGAGATCGACGCTTAAAAGAGAAAGTTGTCTCGCTTTGCCTAGTAAACCCTTCTGATTGATTGTTTTCTCCTTCTTCTATGTCATTCTTGCTTTGTTTTATTAGGTATGATCTTGAACTCGAAGATTCTGCTTTCTTTCTCATTTTTTGCTTCTTTTTTGCCTTTGCAACAGGCAACCTTTCATCATCACTATTGTTCCCTTCATATAAAACATCCTCGTCTGATTCCACTTGGGTTTCTTCTTCTGCTTTCTTCATCTTTTTCCCTTCCTTTTTGCCTTTTGATTTTCTTCCCTTCTTTTTTGTTTCGACTATTACATCGTCACTTGATATTGATTTCACATCTTCATCATCTTCTGCTTCATTTTGCTTGTCTACATTTTCAAATTCAGCCTGTCTTTTCGCATCACCTCTTGTGAATCTTTTTGGTGATTCTTCCATTATTGGATTCTTTTTGCTTCCATATTTTTTTCATTGTCCCTTTGTAGGTGCTCTTTTGACGGTTTGATTTTTTCTTCTCAGGTTCTTCAGTTTCACTTCTCTCCATCTTCCTCTTCTTTTTGTGTTGTTTTTCTTCGACTGTTTTTGTGATATCTGTATAAAAAAATATATTAGTTTATATTATATCATATATGATTTATCAATTTAAATATTATCTTTTGCATGTTATGTACTTTTACATTTAATATCATGTATGATATTAAAGACTAGAATTGTACATTTGCCATATTCTTTCTTCATTGATCTTTTAGCTGCGTTCAAGCATGACAACGTTTTTATTTTTTTTAAAAACTTGATCTACACTCCCTTCATTATCAGCTTGATCTTCATTGTCAGCCTCCTCTTCATTATCATCATCCTCTTCATTGTTGTCAGCATCCTCTTCATTATCAGCATTCTCTTCATTTTCAGCATCCTCTTCATTATCATCATCCTCTTCATTGTTGTCAGCATCCTCTTCATTTTCATCATCCTCTTCATTGTCATTTGACATTCACATCATTATCTTTAAATTTACAAACCACATTATTAATCATATTTGATATTCAATAATATCAGTTGAGTAGTTTATATAATACAAATTTACCTTCATTTTCTGATACGTTTTCCTCTGTATCTTTTTCAGGTTGTTTCTTTTTAGCTAGTTTCTTTCTAGCCTCTCTTTTAGCTTCTTTGATTTTCTTTTTTGTTGTTTTCTCGTTTGATTTTCTTGTAGAATCTTCTTCCTCTACTCTTGCCTTTGCTGCGGCTTCTTTGATTTTCTTTGAAATTCCAAAACTACATACATATAAGCATATATATTTTCAGTTATCATATATGATTGTCACAATTTCATGGTATGTTTTGTTTCAGCCGCATACTTAAACACATGCGTTGTGATATGTTATGTTTTTTTGAAGGTTTAGCCTTTAACTTAGCCTTCATCTTTGCCTAAGGCTTTCTCGGCGGCTTAACCGCTTACTCAACCGCATGCATTTTGATCTGCTAAGCCTTCTAATTACACTTGTCATACAAATAACATGTTCAAAATTTCTATAAAAGCTTTAAAACCTAACTTTTATCATATATGATATAATCTAACAAATCATGGTTTATTTGTTTTATTTACACTAAGTGTTCTGCTTTTGCCGAAAGTACAACCTGTGTCTTATCCTTCAGCTTTCCCGAAGGAATAGCCTACGTCTTAGCCTGCTTTTTGTGAATTCATATCCTTTCCCTTTGGCGAAGGCATAGCCTTTGGGTTTGGCAAAGGCATAACATTCGGCTTTTCCAAAGGCATAGCCTCGGCTTTGCAAAAGGCATAGTCACTGGTTTGCCGAAGGCATAGGATGCGGCTAAGCATTCGGCAAAGGCTTAAGGCCGTCATTTCATCTCTAAATCATTCATTAACAATATCATCAACTAGTCGTTTCTAATCAGTTAAAACTTATCACTACAACATCATTAAAACATCTATAAACATCTATAAACAGTAGTTAATAACATTTTTCTCATTAAAATCGCAATGTATTCAACTAAAATGACTATATTCATCAAAAAAATCTATAAACAGTATTAAATGCAAAATAACAGTAAAAATTGTAGATATTGTGTGTTTCATACCTTTATCTTTGAATTTACTTGATATTTTTGCCAGTTTTTTTACCCAAACCTTGTCCGGCGTCTTCTACCTCCATTTTTATATGATTTTTTCTTAGATTTTTATGATTTTTGGTTAGATCTAAGGTTGTGTGTGTGTTTTAGTGTATGTTTTTTGATCGGTGTAACTGTGTGAGTAGTGTGTGTTTTTGAAATGAAAGGGCGGATGAATAATGAGACCGTGCGTGGTAGTTGTGTTGTTGTAGTTTTATGATATTTGCTAAATTGTACATTAAATTACCCGGGATTTTGCCAAATAAAAGCCATAAAAATGCCAAAAGAATAGAAAATGTGTGCTTTTGTGTCTAATTGTGCAGGAAAGGATTGAAAAGGCAAAAAGAAGCAAAAACGATCAAAAACCGACAAGGAACGAAAGAGACAAGAACAAGAGTGAAGAAACAGCCAAAGATCAAAGCCGGATCAACCCGACACAGTCAAAGAAAGAAACAAAGAAGTCAAAGGTCAAAATAAAGTCAAGGGACTAGTTATGACAAGTTCTCAAAGTTTGAAGGCTTACTTTGAAGTTTTTAAAGATCAAGGACCAAAGTTGCAAAAGATGGGAAGTTATTTTAAAGAGAGAAATAGAGCAAAGGAACCACAAGGACTGATCTTGCATTTCTCAAACCTTGTTTATAACTAGATTGGGCGGAGAGAAGAGACAAGGACGAGTTCTGCCAATCTCTCAAACTTTCAAACAGAACAGCCGCTTATATCGCAACAAACCAACAGCCAAAACCGTTTTTCCCGCCCAAACTTTACACAACCCAAATCTCCAAATTTCCCACCCCCGCTCCTTTATAAGCCCTCAATTCGTTCATACACTTCCCCCCAATCACAAACAAACACGTGGCACTTCCCTATTGGCCAAGACACCTCACTCCTATGATCAAACGGCTACCATCAATTTCAAAAGATCAAGGGCTAGGATTTAAACGGATCACTCTAGAATTCTTTCCCTCTCTTCACCTCTCCTCTATAAATAGAGTGTTAGGACATCATTTTTCGGTTAGTTGTAGTTTTTAGTTTTAAAAATTTTACTTTGTAATTTTCCGTTTTTTAAGCAATTTTTAAATCTTTCTTTAAGCAATTAAGCTATTTAGCTGTATCCTCATTCTTTAAAGCTTAGTACTACTTTAATTGTAATACAACTCAGGTTACATGTTTATTCTTTCTTTTGTTTTCAAGTATAAGTCGAGATTTAATCAAATAAGCTCTTAATAGCCTCGTTTGAGTTATTTGTTTTAATAAGCTCAATTTTAGGAATATTTTGTTGTTTAGCTTTTTCATTTACATCAGTTTAACTCATTTACATCTTAAATTGATCATTGAGTTCTTTAAGTCTACAAATTGGAGGTTGCGCAAGGAGAAATAAGCATTTAATCTAGCTTATTGAGCTTTTTAAGCTCTGGTTTAAGAGTCTTTGGAAGTCACTTAGGTGTCACAATCAATTTGTGCCACTACTCTACTACTAGAGTGGCTCTAGTTCTGAGACTCCATTATTTTCAGGTTCTACTCCTTTAGATTCAAAATTAGCTTAAAAGTAGCTTTTATATTTGCATATTTCTCATCAAGCTTTGCTTAATTCTCTTCTTTATAATGTTGTTTAAGTTTGTTATTAGCTGTCTTTAGTATTCATAAGATTTAGTTGAGATAATCTCACTTAATTTTCCAATTCTGTCATAATAGTAGTTAAACCCTAGTAGAGTAAGTAGCTTATTTTTCCTAATAAGCTACTAATTTTACAGCTCAAATAGCTTCATTAGTTTAATATTAGTAGAAGCAGATAAAAAGTTTTTAGGAATATAAGCTTGAAAAGAGTTTTTAAGTACAAAGTAGCTTTGACAGTTTTTCTAAAGGTGTGTTTGGATTAGTCTTTATTTGCCTCAAAAAGTCAAAAGCATTTTGTTAAAACTTTACATTCAGTTGAGTTTAGTCATTTAATAAGTTTTTACAAAGGTTTTGAGAGTTACATTGTTAAATTGCAAAATTTAGAGCTTATAAACCTTATTTTTGCACCAGGGCATATTTCAGTCAATAGACTTTTAGATTTTAGGATAATAAAAGTATTTTAGAGGCCAAGGTTGTTCTTAGCACACTTAGGATCATTGAGTAAAGTGTTAAACTCAAAATTCTAGCTTAAATCTTTGTGCAAGCCAATTGCACCAGCTGCCAAACACATCAGCAAAGCACACAGCATATCAGCTTAGACTTTTCATTTTACTCTTTGATTATTTTCTATTTCTATGAAAACTTTGCAAAATCCTTATACCTAGGTAGATTATAAATAGTTAGAGTAGCTTATTTCTTTAATCTCAGCATTTATAGTTTACAAATAAGCTATTTAGTTTACTTTTAAAAAGCTAAAAAACAGTTTCATTAAGACTTTGCACTTTTCAATCTTAATTTTCTTTCTAAAGTTGTTAACTCTAGGTAAATTTTAGTGTAAATCCTTTTCATAAACATCCTATGCATTAATAAGCATCTTTTAGTTTCAGCTTTTATCAAGTATTAAGCTCTAAATAAGCAAAAATCCAAAAGGGTAGGCAAACAAGCACTTTCTGTGACAGCAATCTATTTGCTTATTTTCTAGCTTATTCCTTCGTTAAAAGTCCAAAGTGCTTTTGTTAAAGTTGTTAGAAATAAGCTGTTGAGTAACTTTGTAGTTTTAAGTTTTGGCTGAAAACCACTTTTTCAATAAGCAAATTAAGCTAGCATCGCGGGGTCTAGTTGGTACTTTTCTTTAAGTTCAGGGTTATTCGTTTTAACTGAAGTGTAAATTTACTCAAGTTCACCCGCCTACCCTGTTCTTTCCTTTCTTACCCTTTCTACCCTGTCTTTTCTAGAAAAATAATTAGGTTTAATATTTTTTAAATTAGTTTTATTATTTAGGGTTCTTAGTTTTAATTACACAAATTAGGGTTCAATTAGGTTTTAAAAATTGGGGCTTTTTGTTCCATAATTTTTCTGCACATTTTTAGAGTTTAAAAACCATTTTTCTATATTTTTAAGATTTAAATTGTATTTGTTTTCTTAAATGTCGCATTTTATTTACTTTCGTAATTAGTTTAATTTGTTAATTAGTTGTTTAATTGTGCCTTTAATTTTAGTAGCATAAATAAATCAAAAATATCTCTTTTCTTATTCAAATCAATCATTCCGAACGAGATCGAGGTTTCCATTGCACTAGTCATTGGGGAAACGACCCGGGTGATCATACTTGCCCGGTCTAATATACGTATTATATCTTATATTATATATATTTTTGAGAGTGAATTTTATCAAGGTAACTTGGTAACTTTCTTAATTACTCTCGGGATTATATTATTTTATATTATATTTTACGTGTATGTAAACTCGAATCACTTACCATGAGATAGAGTAAAATACCAATCATGCCACGATACTTGGTGTTGTCTACGGATTCGCCGTCTTCGTCCTTGGTGAGTTTGCTTTCGGATGACATTGGTGTTTTGATAGGTTTTGAGTATTCTAGACCGAATTTCTTAAGTATATCCTTAATGTATTTTGATTGGTTGAAGAAGATGTCATCGTCTAGTTGTTTGATTTGTAAACCAAGGAAGAAATTCAACTCACCCATCATACTAATTTCGAACACGTCATAAATGATTTTAGAAAAATCATCGCAAAGCTCTTAACAAGTTGATCCGAATATGATGTTGTCCACATATATTTGGACAATAATGATATGCGAGTCTCTTTTCTTGGTAAATAAGGTGTTATCTACCAATCTCATGGTATACTAATTTTCTAGGAGGAAGGCTTTAAGTCTATCATACTAAGCTTTGGGTGCTTGTTTAATACCATAAAGAGCATTTTTGAGTTTATACACATGATTAGGTTTTTCAAAATTGACAAAACTAGGAGGTTGTGAAATGTAGACTTTTTCATTTATAAAACATTTAGGAAGGCACTTTTGATATCCATTTGAAAATGTTTGAAATCATTTGCACAAGCATACGCAAGAATGATTCTTATGGATTCTAACCTTGCTACGAGATCATATGTCTCATTAAAATCTATTCCTTCTTGTTGGTTGTATCCTTGTGTGACAAGCCTAGCTTTGTTTCTAGACACAATACCATTTTCATCTAATTTATTTTTGAAAACCCATTTCGTACCAATGACGGTTTGTTTTTTAGGAGGTGGAACAAGGTTCCAGACATCATTCGTTACGATTTGGTTAAATTCTTCTTGCATAGCCATTATCCAACTTTCGTCTTTAATAACTTTCTTAATATTTTTGGGTTCTACGGATGACACAAAACAAAAGAAATTACTTTGATTACGAGCTTGAGACCTTAAGGTTCTTTCATTAATTTTCCTATGACCTTTTCTAAGGGATGATCCTTGATTTCTTTGATGTTTATAATTTATTTGTTCAATGGTTCATTTTCCTTGTCCTCTATTTCTTCTATGTGGTTTTCTACAATTTGACTTTCAATTATGTCATCATCTACTAAAGGCGATGCTTTTAGAGGAGGACTTTCGTTAAATCTTACATTTAAAGATTATTTGATTTTCATGGTTTCTTTGTTTAAGATTATATAGGCTTTGCTATTGGGAGAATATCTTAAGAATACGCCTTTGGTAGATTTAGGGTCGAATTTAGTGAGGTAATCTTTGGTGTTGAGGATAAAGCATTTGCTACCAAAAACTTTAAAGTATTCTAAGGAAGGTTTTTTACCTTTAAAAAAGTTTGTATGGAGTTTTTCCAAGGAAGGGTGATAAAACCGATTTAAGCTTAACTAGGATTAGTTTTACAGATAATATTGAATGCACAGCGGAATAATAAGAAAGCAATATTATCAAACAAGGTTTTTTTTCATTGAACGTTTCCCTATTACCCCAACTATAACTTGGGGCTACACCAACTACTATGGTGTACTAACTAACTAACTAACTAACTAACTATGGTGTACACACACACACACACACACACCCCTTTACTATTCGACTCTCATCAGTTGATGTTTCTATGGATCTGAAAAACTACACGCCTATGATCTCTTTATATAGGGAGAGATCATGGCTTACAAATGAAGTAAATCAATAGATAAGGAAACTATTTAAATCATATTAAATCACATTAAATCACATTAAATACTTTCCTAGTCTTTACTGTAAATCTTGACCAAATCAACATAATTCTTATCTTTAAAATCTTCCATCTTTGAAGAATTACAATAGTTTGCCAGATTTTATCCT
Organism: Tanacetum coccineum; assembly: GCA_026074375.1. Lineage (NCBI taxonomy): Eukaryota > Viridiplantae > Streptophyta > Magnoliopsida > Asterales > Asteraceae > Tanacetum > Tanacetum coccineum. Next base: position 2,430 of record BQNB010104564.1, on the reverse strand, counting down.
TTTTGTTTCATTCTTTTATTTATTTTGTCTCATCAAATCAAGAATCCCAAGGGAAGGTCTAATTAATATTCTATTTAAAATATAAGTGGAGGTGTCGACGGCATTGCACCAAAACGTTTGAGGGATAGATTGTTCATTTAACATAATACGATTCATTTATTGTAAAGTTCTGTTTTTACGTTTAACTACCCCGTTTGATTGAGGAGTACGCAGAGCCAAAAAGTTGTGAGTAATTCCATTAGCGTCACAAAAATCTCCAAATTGTACCTCGTTATCAAACTCTCGACCGTGATTTTTATGGATCGACATAATAGGACAACCTTTTTGTACTTGAATGTTCTTACTTAAAATTTCAAAGTGATCAAACGCTTCATTTTTGTTTTTCAAAAATCTAGTCCATGTATATCTTGAGTAATCATCTACTATAACCAAGGTGTAGAAGTTTCCTCCATAACTTTGGATAAACGACGAACCAAATAAGATCATATGTAAAAGTTCTAGACACTTAGTAGTAGACACTATATTTTTAGCCTTATGGCTAGCGTGAACATGTTTTCTTATGTTGCAAGCGTCACAAAAATGATTTTAAAATTTTAGTTTTGGCAAATTTCTAGCAAGATCTTTAGATAATTGCGATTGTATAAGTCACATATTGGTGTGACCCAATCTTTGATGCCAAAGAGACGAAGTATTATCTATAGATGTTAGACAAAGTTTATCTTTAGGTGAGTTACCAATTTTCATTACACAAAGACCATTTTTTCTAATCCCTCTTTCGATGGTAATGTCGTCTTTAAGTATTTCGCTACCGGTTTCACTAAATACTACTTTATACTTTTTATCACGTATTTGGCTTATGCTAAACAAGTTTAAATTTAAATTATCTACATGACTAACATCATTAATAGTTAAGGAGTTGTGAGTGATGGTACCTTTTCCAATGATCTTGCTTTTTTTGTTACTAACAAACACTACATTACCTCTAACATAGGCTTCATAAGTGGATAATAAACTTTTGTTTTCGGCCATGTGTCTTGTATACCCACTATCCTTGATTCATTCATTCGATTCCAATTTAACCTTTAGACATACCTAAAAGCATAAAATAATTCAAGCGTTTAGTTTATAATATCTCATGGTCCGTTAGCGTTATACATACAGTTTGGTTGGTTCATATAAGGAAATGGTAGGTATGGTCCCCAAGAGGCAAAGTTGGGTGGTTGGAATTAATATCCGTGATGTGGGTGATAATTTTAATTTACTTGGTTGTAGTTACTTTTAGGATAAACGGTGTTTGATCTCCTAAGAGGCATTTTTGGTTGTGTTTAGATTTTATCTTTTCCAAGTCCTTGACCAAGTTTTAAAGCCGGTGGTTGTTTGGTATTTTCTACGGTAGCATTAGGTGAGGTTTTCTTAGTTATTTAGAGAAATTGGTTTTATTTTTTAAAGATGGTTTTAATTTTGTATCTGCTGCAACAGTTGCCCGAATCCCTTCGCTTACACTAGCCAAATCCCTTTTAGAGGGATCTGCCTGTCCGGGATCCTCAGTGGTAATTTTAACAGTGTTTTTACTAGTTTTTTTTCGTTTTAACCCCGCTAGTCGAAGCTTTATGATATGCTAATCCTAGCCCCTTTTTATCATTATGTAATCTTTGATTTTCAAGCATTTCTTGTAGATAATGACTACTATTCTCGAACTTAGCAAGTTTAGAGGCAAGTGATTCATTCTTGTAGATAATGACTACTTCACTAATTGCCTTGTTTTTCTCTAGCCTTTTTAACCTTTCTTTAAGTTCGAAGATCTCATTATCTAGGAGATCAATTTTAGTTTTTAAATGCTTGTTTTTGTTAATTACCTTAAGACTATTTTACTTGTTATATTCGTTTTGCAAAGTTTTGTCATCTAAAGAAGAACTACCATAATAATTGTGACAACCATGACTTGAGCTGGTTAGTCAAACCGTTAGTGTTGACTTATGTATCTGTTTCAATGTATGGGTTATGTGTTATTTGTGCGAATATGTGTTTATATGTGTTTATGTGGGATATGTGAGATTGGATAATCAATCCATTGAGCGTGACCGTCTCAATGGGATTGGATTTGTGTTGGATTTTATGGAGTTCATTTCATTCACTTTTGGTAACAAGGAAATAATTTCGGTGATTGAAGCGGTTTCACGTTAATTGTGTAAGTAATTATACGTATACGTATTTATGTGTTACTAATGTTAGGTATGAATTAGTAGTTAGAATAAGAATGAAATGTGAATTTCTATTTTTGGAAAGTTAGGTTAAAATAAAAATGAAAAATTATTTATATTAAAAGTCTAGTAAATTGCGTTTACGCAAAAAGGTATACTCAAATAAGCTTATGTTTTTATAAAAACTTAAGATAATGCAAATAATTAAGTAATTAATAAATAAATAAAA
>BQNB010104563.1:2844-23789 GCA_026074375.1 Tanacetum coccineum | reverse complement strand
TTTTATGACTGTATCACTCACTTGATTTTGTAGGCAAAGGCACCCAAAAACCCAATTTTGGTGGAAGGAAAGTGGGCAAATTGCATACCCGCCAGGAGACCCGGAACCTCGGGTTAAAGAAGATCACTGATGACAAAGGCCCCATCCCGATTCGGTTTGAGTAGGACGAGAAAAAGACCACGATGCCTCTCGGTGACCATGCGTGTCATTGGTCTAACTACCTTGGGGAGCTCATTAGGGAGATGCCTTTGTACTACCCTTCTTGGCAAAAGGTCCTGGTAGGGCGGAAGGCGGCGATTGTGACAAAGATTAGGATCAGTTATTTCATTATCTTTTTATGTTTATTTCATTATCGTGTTTATTTATCTAATTGTGTATATTTATCTAAACAAATTTAGATAAATATATAAATTATATCTCTAACACTGTCTTTGTTTTGTTGTATATGATTGCAGACGCAGTTTGATTTGAAGCCTCATATGCAATCCCAACGCTGGACAGATATCAATGCGGGTATCCAGCAGCATTTGTAAAAGTTGTAGAATACCAACACGGCTTCCCTCAAGGCAACGCATTGGGTTATAAACCCCGAGACAGAGACGTACAACGTGGAGAGCATCAGGCAGCCACATCCTGAGAATATTACCTCGGTAGATTGGGATGCCCAGCTTGCCTTTTGGAATGATCCCAGGAACCAAGCCCGAGCCGATCGGGCAAAGAGCACGGTCGTATGCCAGCAGGGATCCTGGTCACTTGCTCGCCTTCGAGATCAAATGGTAATAAACATTATAATTATTTTACATACTTATATACATATATATCTGATTATACGCTTTGGTGTGTTGTGATTTGTCATTTTTAATTTGTTTCATCTTATATACGTGTGTATGTATAGATGGAGAGCTCATCTACTCAAGAGTACCCATCGCTGATCCACACCTTCTTCGTGACACACACACTGTTGACGGGGTATTCGTGCGGGATGAGGACCAAGCTCTATACGTAAGTTTTGTTTCAAAACACACACTTTAATGATTTTTCGAGAATTAATGTAGCAACCCGACTAATATATTAATTATCTTGTATTTTTGTCACTACATAGGATGAGATGTTGAGGCTGTAGCGTCTAGGCTCCAACACTAAGACGGGTGTGCCTTACACCGAATAAGAGATCATGGCCATCGTTCGAACGGGCAAGCAGTGAGGCCACCTTCCTGGTGTTGGTAGGGTATTGCCGGGACGCGCCACGGATGGATGTCCGCCCCTGCCTCAATCCACTGTCGACCCCGCCGATGTTGAAAAGCTCAAAAAGAGTAACAAGAACCTAACCAAACAGGTGAAGATGATGAGGATTTTTAGGAGTGACAACAAGTTTTCACAGATACTTACATAGTTTGAGTCATCACCTGAGTTTGGGGGTGCCAGCGGGAGTCGAGGGTGCGGGGATGATAAGTCGGGCGACGATAAGGACGGCGACGAGGATAAGGAGGATGGCGATAGTTAGAGATGTTATATATATATGGGTTAATATGCTATTTTGTTTCTTCAACTATATATTGGCGACCCTTATGTAAACATTTGTTTCCCCGTACATGTTATCAAGTTGATTATTGACTTATATCTTGCGGATAATGCAAGGTTTGTGACTAGGAAGCCCCGTTTTATAGACTATATTGTGTTTATTAAGATTTTGGATGATTTAGCTTTATGAGATCAAATGCGTTGATCTGTTATATTGTATTGTGTTTTGGTACAAGTTGTGATGTATTTAGATAGAGTCTATATTGGTTTATACAGGTTTGATGTTTGGTAGATTTTTTCTGGAAAAAATCTGAAAATTGCCTGCTCTGCAGGCTGCTCAAAAAAAATGCAGACATATCCCGGGCGACATGTCGCCTTGGAAAACTCACACTCAAAAAAAATTCAGATCAATCCCAGGCGACATGTCGCCCGGGAAAACCAAAACCAAAAAATGATATACTAATCCCGGGCAACATGTCACCCGGGTTAACCCACACTAAACAACAAAAGCTATTTTAAAAGTTGACAAGTTAACTTATATGAAAATTTTCCCAGGCAACATGTCGCTCGGGATAAAACGCAATTAAATAATTAATCAATCATCATGGTTAATTAGTTTTTTTACGAAAGCACTTATTAGTTTGACTGAAAGTATGTGGGCCTCACCAAGTCGCTTGGGAAAGTCGCCCAGGAAAGGATCGCTGGTGAGCTTTCCCCTTCAATTTATCCCGGGTGACTGGTCGCCCGGGATTGGTATCCCCAGCGACAAGTAGCCCGGGAAGGCGTGGATTTTTCGCTGGGGATAGTGGTAAATGTTGTAACAACCCTAAATTTTCATCAATGTAATATCTACTTATTGTATTAAGTACAACCATTTTTACGAGAATATATATATATATATATTTTTATTCCATCCATTATGTAACATAATTTACATAACCAAAGTAAACGAGCTCACGCAACTACCAATACCAACCCCATCAACGTTTATGTCAAATAAACATTATAATATGTCAAGCAATATGTTCAAATATAAATACATTATCTATTTAACGTACCATTTATAACTTTTTTATAAAACGAACCTCATACGTTAACATTTAAACCAAAACCCTAATCATATGTAATATTTTTATGCAATTCAAAGGTACAAGCTTTCAAGGCATGTGTACAACTTCTTAAAGCTCAATATAAAACCCGGTTATGCACAATATTCAAATTTAGCCATTTTCCCTCCAAAACTTTATAGCATTCATACCACCTTTCTAGCCTAGGGTACAAGTTCACTTAGCACAACATCCAAACCATGTTTCCCTCCTAAACCATGGTACAACTCTTTAAAGCACAATATACAAATCGACATAGCATTGAATTCAAATTTCCCATTTTCCCTTCAAATTTCTTCTAGTTTCATACAACCTTTTTAAGCTCATGTTGCAAGCCTCCAATGCACACTTTTCTCTTAAACCCTAACCTTAACTAGTCCTACACTAACCCTAAAACCTAAACCCTAATCCTAAACCCGAAAACCCTAACAAACCCGTTACACCCTTAAACTAGTTCATAGTTTTTAGAATCTAATCCGTTGATAAAACATAGGATCTGGGAAAAATCAGTATGCTTTGGGTATTAAGTAAAAATAGTAGGTTGTAGCCCTATGTCTTGTGATAATTTTGCCGATTGACTCGACCCGATTCAATATCGAATGAATTAGTTATAGCCGAAATCGCAAAAGTGCGCAGATTCTACACACTCAAGCTTGTAAAATTTACTTATTCTAACTTATTTTAGCAAGCTATAAGCTGCAAAATACTTTCGACATTGAAAAATAAAATTATTTTGGATTTTGGACTAGAAATGAAATCGTTTTCATGCAAAGGGGTATATATTGTAAATATTAAAACTTATAAAATAGAGGGACTAAAAATTTAAATAACTTAAAGTTAAACTACAGGGGCTGTTTTTGTCAACACCTAAAAGTTGTAGATTTAAAAGTAGAAAATTATATGTAAAGGATTAATTTTGTAAATAAATATATACCAATGGTATATATTGTCATTTTCATATTCTCAAGGGTAAAAAATGTAATATTTTTATATTAATTATAAAAATATATTTAAATATTATAAGACTCAGTTTTTATTAAAGCCCGACACATTTGTCGTTATCATTTATCGATCGAAACATCATAAAACAATTATGTTATATATTTAACATCATTTATCATCTACTAACTTTTGAAAAAACTTAAAAAGAAAAATCTTATCTTTTAATCCATAACGTATCACGTTACTAGGGAATTTCACGTGAGGGGTTTCATTTGGGTATACGTTTTGACGAGTTGTTGGATTTACGATTTAAAGTGTCCTAGCTCCTCAAACGTTTACTACATGACCTCTGGATTATGATAGCCTGAACTGTGTTACGATATTTCCATAAATTAATGAACCAAATTAACATTTACGTTAAACTTTATGAAATAAAATTTGGAATATCGACAATCAAACTGAGACTTGACATATTACCTCAGGTTGCGTGACGAGGCTGTTTACTCCTATTTGAATTAAATTTCAAATCAATCAGCTACCTTAATTATCAAGGTGAGTTTGTAGCCTCGCATTTAAATCTTTTGAATGTTTTATAAACCTGCGAAGGGGATACGTGCTATAAACCATGAATACAAGTATTTTCCAACTGTATGATATCCTGATATATTATTGCCTAAGTTACATCCATTTGCCATGAGGCATCCACAACATCTTTGGGTAGAGGCTCCCACAACATCTTTGGATAGAGGCTCCAACCACATCTTTGTGTAGAGGCTCCCACAACATCTTTGGGTAGAGGCACCCATATAGAAACAATTTGTAACAACTTGAATTATGGTAATGTTTGGTGCATGAGCTTAGGGCAATAATACTGTTTTTCATGATAATTGTAAATGCATGGAATTCTTACCATTACAATGACTTATATTCAACTATTACATTTCAAACCTATGAATTTCACTCAACCTTTGTGTTGACCCTTTTAGCATGTTTATCTCATGTAATTGAGCAACCTATGGAACGAAGTAGCATTGGACTTGAGGACGTCCAAACTTGTTATCATTCAAAATTTATGTTTTCATGTAGATTTTGGGACCTCTGTTTTTGTAAAACTCTGATTATATTGAATGATAACTAAATTTTCTAAAACGTCTCTTTATGAGTTATTTTCTATGATTGTGATTGTTGATTCATGAAGTAATACCCCAAAACTTAGCTTATATTGCTATATGTGAAAAATAGAGGTGTTACAGATTGGTATCGTGATTATAGAAAACAAGGTTAAAACCTAAACTATAACTACTTTTCATCCGAGAAAGTCCTTCGTGCCACTTCATTTCCTTGAATAGTGTATGTAAAAGATTTGCGTAGCAAATAATACATAACTATTTACTAAATATAAATAACTTATACTTATATTCCACTGGGTTGTTACAGAGTGATGTATTCATCTACTCATCTTACTTCCAATGTCGACGATGGTTTTTCCTCTAATTTCCCTAAATTATCTCCCGACCTCTCCGGACTATTTCCTAGCTTCAACGGGAAATACTTCTTCTTTATCTGAGAATGGCTTAATCCCAATAGCCATCTCTTCCTCTCATGATGATTCATATATGCACGCAATACAAGCATATGATGCTAACAATAATGAACCTCTGATTCCACCACAAGTTCCTATGGTTTCACCAACTACTTTACCTCCATCTCTAGTATTATCACCAATGTTTGATTTCTTCATTCCAGAAGAAATTTTGCCACCTCGTGAACGATCATATTTCCGATCATCTTCCTCTACCAATCCTCCTTCCCAACCTCAAGCAATTGAGATTGGAGAGAATTATTATGGCGCTCCAGACACATCATACACACGTCATAAAGAACAAATCAAAGATATTTTGAATCACTTAGATGAGCTATCTCTTGACCATATTGAGGAAATAAAAGATAAAATAGAAGGTCCTACAACAAGATTTTGACAAACTAAAGACCGAACTTCAAGAAGCCCTTGCTCAGATTGCTGGACTTCATAGAAAGCGAATGGGACGCCTTTGGATGTAAATAACGATTCGCAATAGAGTGGTCTTAAGTGTATGGCATTCGTACGAACAATTTTCTTTTATCCGTTTGTACAAATAATTCCTTTTCTTGGTTCATTTAATCATTATCATGAGTCTCTAGACTTCTTTCAGTTTGGAATTTGTTCATTCCATTAACTCCGTGTCTATCTCTGAAAGTCTTAAATTCCAAAATTCTCCGTTATATCCTGCAATGTGATATCAAAGAATGCTCACAAGTCTTTGTATAATAATGAGAATTTTCCTACCTTAACTTGTGATATGACTATATCATATTATGGATTCTTATTCTATGTTGTCTTGTATATATTGATAGAATGCCTCCTAAAAGAACGTCAACATCTACAGCACCAACTATGACTCAGGCTGCCATCCGGTAACTAGTTGCTGATAGTGTTGCTGCTGCTTTGGAAGCACAAGCTGCTAACATGGCAAATACTGACAATACAAATAGGAACCCCAAGCCAAGAGAAACTCATGTTGCAAGAAAATGTACTTACAAAGAGTTTATGAGTTGCCAACCTTTCTACTTCAATGGTACGGAAGGAGCTGTTGGTCTCATCCATTAGTTTGAGCAAACTGAATCAGTATTTTCTCATAGCAATTGTACTGAGGACTAAAAAGTGAAATTTGCTATTGGTACTCTTACCGAAGATGCCTTGTCCTGGTGGAATTCCTATGCTAAACCTATAGGAATAGAACAAGACATCAAGATCGCCTGGACTGAATTGAAAAGGCTCTTGACCAATAAGTATTGTCCTCGAACTGATGTCAGGAAAATGAAGGATGAATTTTACAACTTGGTTGTAAGGAAATGATCTCAAGACTTATGCTAGAAGATTCTAAGAATTGACAACTTTATGTCCAAACATGGTGCCAAATAATGAGAAACTTATGGAAGTTTTCATCGGGGGATTGCCCCAAAGCATTAAAGGAACTGTTACCGCATCAAATCCTCAAACTTTGGAAGAAGCCATCAACATAGCCCATAGGCTATTGAATCAGGTGCTAAAGCATGGTTCTGTGCAAGGAACCAACGATCACAAACGAAAGTTTGATGATAGAAGGAACACCACCAACAATGACAACAACAACTACCCCAATAATCATGACAACAATAACTACCCCAATGATCGCAACAACAACAACTACTAAAATAACCGTAACAAGAATAATAAGAACCATTACCACCTACATCAAAATAGAAGACAAGCAACTGTAAGGACTTATGCTACCACCCCAACTGAGAACAAAAGATATACTAAAAACAAAAGGTATAATGGAAACCTTCCTTTGTGTACAATGCACCCTGCATCACACAGGATTTTGCACTATCAAGTGTTAGACTTGCAACAAAGTAGGTCATTTGACTAGGGACTGCAGAAACAAAGGACACCTATCTCTAAACATCACTCTATCATCCAACTAAATCTCGGGACGAGATTTATTTAAGGTTTAGAGACTGTAACAACCCTAAATTATCATCAATGTAATATCTACTTATTGTATTAAGTACAACCATTTTCACGGGAATATTTTTTTTATTACATCTATTATGTAACATAGTTTACATAACCAAAGTAAACGAGCTCACGCAACTACCAATACCAACCCCATCAACATTTATGTCAAATAAACATTATAAAATGTCAAGCAATATGTTTAAATATCAATACGTTATTAACATAACGTACCATTTATAATGTTTTTTATAAAACGTACCTTGTACGTTAACATTTGAACCAAAACCCAAAACATATGTAATATTTTTATGCAATTCAAAGGTACAAGCTTTCAAGGCATGTGTACAAATTTCTAATGCATCATAATTTGAATATCCTTTCCCACTAAAACCCTAGTACAACTTCTTAAAGCTCAATATACAACCTGGTTATGCATAATAATCAAATTTAGCCATTTTCCCTCCAAAACTTTATAGCATTCATACCACCTTTCTATCCTAGGGTACAAGTTCACTTAGCACAACATTCAAACCATGTTTCCCTCCTAAAACATGGTACAACTCTTTAAAGCACAATGTACAAATCGACATAGCATAGAATTCAAATTTCCCATTTTCTCTCCAAATTTCTTCTAGTTTCGTACAACCTTTTTAAGCTCATGTTTGCAAGCCTCCAATGCACACTTTTCTCTTAACTAGTCCTATACTAACCCTAAAACCTAAACCCTAATCCTAAACCCGAAAACCCTAGCAAACCCGTTACACCCTTAAACTAGTTCATAGTTTTCAGAATCTGATCCGTTGATAAAACATAGGATCTGGGAAAAATCAGTAGGCTTTGGGTATTAAGTAAAAATACTAAGTTGTATCCCTATGTCTTGTGATCATTTTGCCGGTTGACTCGACCCGATTCGATGTCAGATGAAATAGTTATAGCCGAAACAGCAAAGGTGCACAGATTCTGCACACATGTAGTAAATGGCTATTATCTCTAAATTTTTGTATAGAGACCCCTAAATATGTAAAACTAAAAGTTGTAGAGGACTCAATTATCTAACCATGCTCACTAGTTTGAGCTTAATCGGAATTACGGTTTGTAAATGACAACCATTTTACCGGGACCGATGTAGGCTGTCCAAAAATAGCCATAAACTCGACCCATAATCACCCTTTTGCCCCAAGCAACACCCTTGGGCACCACTCCAACATCTTGGCCACCACTCCACCAGCCTTCGCAACTACTCCAAGCTAGACAACTTGGTCTCCAAGCCTTACAACTTTGGGCACCACTCCTTCGTACCCTATATAAAGTCGCATACATGCATGCATTCCAAACTCACCATTCTAACTCAAATCTCTCTCAAGTCATGTTCTAGCTGAGCTAAGGAAGTTAAGGAAGAAGGTACAAACTAATTTCGAAGCCAAGGTTAAGGAAAAGAAGCTCTAAGTTCATCTCTTAAGGTTTTCGACTCATTTCACCATTTTCGACCCATTCTAAGTTCTTGTAAGTATACCACTCGTTCTATAAGCTATTCTAGATCATATATAAGCTTTTATACATCCTTGTGATCATGTGAAATGAACCCTTAAAGCTTAAACCCATCAGGTTATGATTTTAAACCCAAACGTACCCTTTTTGGATTAATGAGCTCATAAGCTCATTTCATAAGCTCCAAGCTCGTAAAATTTATTTATTCTAACTTATTTTAGCAAGTTATAAGCTGCAAAATACTTTTGAGATTGAAAAATACTACTATTGTGGATTTTGGACTAGAAATGAAATCGTTTTCATGCAAAGGGGTATATATTGTAAATATTGAAACTTATAAACTACAGGGGCTATTTTTGTCAACACCTAAAAGTTGTGGATTTAAAAGTATAAAATTATATGTAAAGGGTTAATTTTGTAAATAAATATATACCAAGGGTATATATTGTCATTTTCATATTCTCAATGGTATAAAATATAATATTTTCATATTAATTATAAAAATATATTTAAATATTATAAGACTCAATTTTATTAAAGCCCGACGCATTTGTCGTTATCATTTATCGATCGAAACATCATAAAACAATTATGTTATATATTTAACATAATCTATCATCTAGTAACTTTCGAAGAAACTTAAAAAGATAAATCTTATCTTTTAATCTATAACGTATCACGTTACTAGGGAATTTCATGTGAGGGGTTTCATTTGGGTATACGTTTTGACGAGTTGTTGGATTTACGACTTAAAGTGTCCTAGCTCCTCAAACGTTTACTACATGACCTCTGGATTATGATAGCCTGAACAGTGTTACGAAATTTCCATAAATTAATGAACCAAATTAACATTTACGTTAAACTTTATGAAATAAAATTTGGAATATCAACAATCAAACTGAGACTTGACATATTACCTCAGGTTGCGTGACGATGTTGTTTACTCCTATTTGAATTAAATTTCAAATCAATCAACTACCTTATCAAGGTGAGTCCATAGCCTCGCATTTAAATCTTATGAATGAGGGGGATACGTGCTATAAACCATAAATACAAGTGTTTTCCAACTGTATGCTATCTTGATATATTATTGCCTAAGTTACCTCCATTTGCCATGAGGCATCCACAACATCTTTGGGTAGAGGCACCCATATGGAAACAATTTGTAACAACTTGAATTATGGTTAATGTTTGGTTGCATGAGCTTAGGGCAATAATACTGTTTTTCATGATAATTGTAAATGCATGAAATTATTACCATTACAATGACTTGTATTTAACTATTACATTTCAAACCTATGAATTTCACTCAACCTTTGTGTTGACCCTTTTAGCATGTTTATCTCAGGTAATTAAGCAACCTATGGCACGGGGTGGCATTGGACTTGAGGACGTCCAAACTTGTTATCATTCAAACTTTATGTTTTCATGTAGATTTTGGGACCTCTGTTTTTCTAAAACTCTGATTATATTGAATGATAACTAAATTTTTTAAAACGTCTCTTTGTGAGTCATTTTCTATGATTGTGATTGTTGATTCATGAAGTAATACCCCAAAACTTAGCTTTCGCTGCTATATGTGAAAAATAGGGGTGTTACAAATGTTGTAGTGAAATGGCTCGTACAATCCTAGTGGTTTTATTCTAGATTACATATCATCTGGTTCTCCTGCAATCGCGTCAACTACATGGTCAGTGATGGGGTTTTATGCTGATATGATGATCCAGAGAATGGTCGAGTATTAGGAAACAAAAGGATGTTCCAAGACAATTGCCCGACAAAGTTGTGACTTCCAATACATAGAAGGTGCCAGATTTATATGTTATGGTGTGCCAGCAAGGATAGAATCAAAAGAAGTGGTGAACTAACATACCTTGACGATGGATCGGTAATAGGTCACTAGTAGATTTACTCGGGTGTGTTAGTTTGCTCCAAAACTGTCACTAATCCAGTTTTCAAGTCACAATTATATACTACTTGTTTCACATTCCTCAACCAAATCTTTCTTAGTTTATTTTGAAGGTGTACTTTATTGCTTCTATTTTGTACGCCCAAAATATATTCAATACTCTTAGAGGGAAGGGAGTGGTCGTGCCATGGGTTCGTGCCAAGCTATGACGCGAGATTGTGCCATGGCGCACCACTTTGTGGTTCGCGCCAAGGTCTCTCGCGCCGTGGCTAACAGCCCACGCGAAAGATTTTTTTTTTTGAAAAAGTATCCGTTGGGGGAGCGGGTTTTTGAAAAAATACCCCCAAAATCCTATTTTTACCCCTTTAAAATCCTATAAATACCCCATTTTTATTTTATAACTTCACACACAATTTCTATATATATTCTACATCAATACTTCTCATTTTTCTTTGAAATATGGATCCAAATAATCTCAACGATTTCGACACAACCAACACATATGATCATTATGATGCTTTCTTTCAAACCGACTATGATCGCTATATGCGAGATTACGAGTCGTATCAAAATTATATGAGTTTGTGTTAGCAAGAAGCCGGGGGGTTCGAGTTCCGGTCCTATTAGGAGGAGGAGATACATACATTGTGAACGAGAAGAGGCTGAAGAAAGGCTAATCGACAAATATTTTTGCAACGACGAGTACGAGCCTAAATATCCGGAAGAAACGTTTAGGCGAAGGTATTGTATGAGCTCTACACTTTTAAAAAAAATAGTCAACGATATCTTAAGTTATGATGTTCAGCCTATTCCTGAGTACTTTACTTATTTTAGCTCATGGCTCGATGCGACCGGTCGTAAGAGTATTGGTCCTATTTTAAAGTGCACATCCGCCATACGCCAACTGGCGTACGGAACTGCACCTGATGCATTTGATGAGTATTTGCAAATTGTTGAACGTACTTCACGAGAATGTTTAGATAACTTTACTAAATGCATTCACGTTTTATATAATCATAACTTTTTAAGAAGACCAAGTGCAACTGATATTGAAAAAACATATAAATTGCACGAAGAAAAACATGGACTCCCAGGAATACTCGAGAGTATTGATTGTATGCATTGGGATTGGAAAAACTGCCCAAAGTCATTACGTGGGCAGTTAAAAAGAATGGATCATAAATACCCAACTCTTATGTTAGAAACTATTGCTGATCAAAGATTGTGGATTTGGCATGCATATTTTGGGGTTCCTGGGACGAATAATGATTTAAATGTGTTATATGGTTCCCCATTATTTGATGATGAAATTGTTGATATAGCTCCAGAATGCCCGTTTATAGTAAACGGCCATACATACAGGAAAGGTTACTATTTAGCCAACGGTATTTATCTGGAATGGTCTACGTTTGTCAAAATGTTTTCTGTTACAAGGGATGCCAAGACCTTTAAGTTTAAAATAGTTCAAGAAGCTGCAAGAAAAGATATTAAACGGACATTCGGAGTCATACAAGGTCGTTGGGGTATTATACGACAACACGCGCGTGCAATGCAAATTAACAACCTCAAGAGAATCATGTATTGTTGTATAATTTTACATAACATGATATTGGAAAAAGAGGAATTTGAAGTTAACCTGAATCATATGTTCGTGAGTCCAGAACCGAACATGGTTAGAAGCTGGGTTGAAATATGTGATTTACATGTTAGGAAGGCAAAAGAACTTCGCGATAGGAAAACGCACATCGATCTTCGACAAAACCTTGTGGAGCATCTATGGAATAATCAGTAGTTTATGTTTTTATGTAATGTTTATGTTTTATGATATTTAAGTTTTTATGTAATGTTTAAGTATCTATGTAATGTTTAATTTTATGATATTTAAGTTTTTATGTAATGTTTAAGTTTTTATGTAATGTTTAGTTTTATGTAATATTTTGTTATTTAATTTAAGTTTTATAAGTTTTTTAATTAAAATAATAATAATAATAATAATAATAAATTAGTTTGGCACCAGAAATTCTGGTGACAACCAATGCCGCTGAATTCTGATGCCATAGCAATTCTGGTGCCAAACACCATTTTGCTCACGTGGCACCACTTTTTCTCTATGGCGTGAGAAGTTTGGCACGACCGCTCCCCGTGCTCTTACAATATTAGTTATAATTTAATTGAATGGACCATGAAAATAAACAAGCAAAAGTACTCGCGCGTTGCTGCGGGGCGAGTATGTTTTCGTTGGTGTGAGGCGGGGGGTTTTTTTTAATTGGTGTCGAAAATTAATTTTTTTTAGTTTTTTTTTCTGGTTTTTTTTTATCAAGCAAAATAGCCCGCGCGTTGTGGCTGGGCCTCATGTTTAATAGTTTTTTTTATATGGGATTATGTGTTGGGCCTCATGTCGCGGGTATTTTTTGATCTGATTAAATCAGTACTTTTGTAATTTTTTCATATTTTGTGCCGAGCAATTTTCTTTTTTATATTGGGTTTATTTTTTCGGTCTCATGTTTAATAGTTTGTTTTTTATATGGGCTTATGTGTTGGGCCTCATGTCGCGGATATTTTTTTATCTGAATAAATCAGTACTTTTGTAAACTTTATTCTTAATCTGTGACAAGCAAAAAAAAATTTATATTGCCTACTTAAAAAAAAACTTATGTGTTGGGTCTCATGTCGCGGGTATTTTTTGATCTGATTAAATCAGTACTTTTGTAATTTTTTTTTCCTATTTTGTACCGAGCAATTTTTTTTATGTTGGGTTTATTTTTTCGGTTTCATACTTAATAGTTTGTTTTTTATATGGGCTTATGTGTTGGGCGTCATATTGCGGGTTTTTGTAATTTTTTTCCTATTTTGTGCCGAGCAATTTTTTATATATATATTGCTTACTTAAAAAAAACTAAATGGGCTGGCCCAAATTGGGAGCCCAAAGGGTCGGCTACTGTAGTAAGACGACATAAACGTCCTCGTTTTAAACGAGTTTTGAATGTATACATAATGAGTTAAAGAAGCGAAAATAAAGAAAACTAATTTTAGAAACATTTTTCACCAAACACTAATGTTTTAAAATCTGAGTTGTACGGGAAACCGGTTCGGAAACAAAGTCGAATGTGATTAGGTTTTTGTTTGTTTGAGAACCGAATTGAACTGTCGATTTCTTGTTGATCCGGTTTGATATACCCGACCGAGTCATGATTTAAAAAAAAACTAACAAAAACTTTTTTTCTCTAATATAATATTGTTACTTCAAATTTTATATGATAGTAAATTAGAGTTAAGATTAACTTACAACACCAACTAATATAATATTGTTAGAGTCTATTATTATAACTCGGAATCATAAATTAATTGTTTTTGCAAATCTTTGCTATAATTTTATAAATGTATTAATTAAAAATTAAAGCTTATCGATAAAGACTTAATTTTATTATAGGTCCAATTAAGCGTAATAATAATGTTAGATAAAAGGTGAATTGTAATTTTCCAAACAGTTTAAATATGTGGAGAAACTTTGACATATCCTGACCCCGTGCACCTTTTTGGGTACCGATTAACTCTTCTGCAAAGACTAAGTCCATGCAATGAGCACATGCTCCGATGACTTTGAGTCTGAAGTTGAGATTAAACACATCACCTATTTTAAAAAAGTCTTTCACAACCGATCAACTGAATGTTTATGGTGAAGGAGTGGTAAAAGGTGAATTGTTGGAGAAAAGGTGAATTGTAATTGACGATGACTGTTATGTTTCGTGGTATTTTGTAGATGGTTACATTGGTTGTATATTCTTCTTGTTTGTTTCTCTGCTCGTATGCTTATACGGTTCTTTTGGGCATTCTAAAGATCCTATCTTGGAGTTGGTTCGTAAAAATGAGTTAATATATATTTATTTTAAAAAATTAGACAAAATATAAGAATACATAACACTACATAATAAATATAGAAAAAATATATAGATGTGTAGAATCGGTTTGACCCGACGATTCAACTGGTTGAACTGGTAACCATGTGAACTAGCTACTAAACCGGATCGATAAGAAATCCAGGTCTTAAAGCATTGCCAAGCACCCAATTTTTATTAAAAAAAGTCATTATACCCATTTACGTAAGCAACGTTTAACTTGATTATTTTTAAATTGTTGTGTTTCTCATTTTTCTTTCGTTTGTAGGCTTAGCTCAAAACATGAGAGTTGTAGATCTTCCTTTTCTCGTTAAGTTTTAATCACGTAAAAAGAGTTCTTATGCATAAGTTATGGTCAAAATACGACAACTAAACTAGAAAAAGTTGTGGTTTTTTGCCATAAGTTCTTCATAAGAACTCGTTTTAGGGTGATTCAAAAAGCCTCTAAACAAGAAAATTGATACCTACAACTTTCGTGTTGAGATAAGCGTGAAAACCTAAGAAAAAGGAGAAATATAGCAATTTTCAAAAAATCGCAAGATATAACTAGAGATTGCAACAGGGCCGGGTATGCGGGGGAATGGTTGATACCATCCCATCCCCAAAGTTCAATAGCTACTACCATCCCCGTCCCCATCCCCGTAGGGTGTTACAATTACGTCCCCATCCCCATCCCCTATGAGGGATGAGAAACGGGGATCCCCAATGGGCAATCGGGGATTTTTCCCCGTTACACAATTCACTCTTTTAATGTATTTCAAATGATTCAATAGTAG
Organism: Tanacetum coccineum; assembly: GCA_026074375.1. Classification (NCBI taxonomy): domain Eukaryota; kingdom Viridiplantae; phylum Streptophyta; class Magnoliopsida; order Asterales; family Asteraceae; genus Tanacetum; species Tanacetum coccineum. Next base: position 8,610 of record BQNB010104563.1, on the reverse strand, counting down.
TAGATGTGAGGAATGAATGAATGATAATCTTTTTTAGTTATAATATATAGGCTTAATCTCAAACATCTGTTCATTGTTTAAGAATGAATGAATGATATTCATGTTTAGTTTTAAGAGATTTGAGAAATGATCGAATGTCTTGAATATCATCGACATCGGACGTATTCGAATAGCTTGAAGAATCACTCATTTTCTTGTTTGTGTTTTGAGAGAATTAAAAAGTTCGTATGATTCTATTGTGTTTTGTGGGGATAAAAGAAAAAATATTTATTTTAAAAACCATCCGTTATTAAACAATATAGTTTTTTTTGTTCGGTTTGTACATCGGCTACCCAACGAAGTTTGGTTTGGCGAGGGACTGGCGAATGAAGGGGTGTCATGGCGAGGGATTGGCGAACGGCGAGGCATTTCGCCACCATACCCATTGCTCTCATTTAGGGGGGTAGCAACCGAGGCCTGGTCCGCCAAATGCCATCATATCAGATAGGTTGTTGAGATGTAAGGTTGGAATTTTCCACCATTTAAAGATGTCTTTCCAAATATCCCAATCTTGCAATGGATAAGCACGTGTTCTTCCATTTCAAATTCTTCATCACAAACTAATATCTAAGGAAATCTAAATCCATGCCTCTAAGGTTTATTAGCTGTCATTAGCAATTATCATTAATTATGATTGCCTTGATTGACATTAGCAATTATGTATCATTAATTGTGATTGTCATTTTCCTTGTATAGTCTTATGGCTCATCTATATATAAAGATGGCTACTGATGAATAGGAGGATATGAGGAATAATCAATTCTAATATGGTATCACAGCCTCCCAAAAAGATCCTCTCATAAACCCTAATACAATTTTTTTCGCATCACAGTTGCTTCTTTTTATTTGCTGCTTGTTTTCTCCTTTGCCATAGCCTCATGGCAGGAGATACGCCAACACCGCCAAAGCCACCAATTGATAAAGCCTATTCCATTGCAAGTATCAAGGCATGTATACCCACCCCTCTTGATCTTGATAAATTAAATTATAACTCTTGGAGCTCGTTGTTTCAACGATTCTGTAAGACCTATGAAGTTCATCACCATCTTGCCGCCCCCTCAACGACAGCCACCTCCACGGTCGATCCTCTACATGACACCAACGACTCTCTTGTCGTCATGTGGATCTATGCGACCATCTCTCCCAAACTTGTGGAGATGATTGTTGATGTTGATTCTACCGCCCATAGAGTGTAGAACCGTTTGAAAGATCTCTTCCATGACAATAAGGATGCCCGCATCACACAACTTGACAATGAGATCCGCAACATGGCAATTGGCAACTTATCCATCACCGACTTTTTCCAACAACTAAAGTCAAAAGCCGATCACCTTGCCAATCTTGAATCACCAGTTAAAGACACTAGTCTTGTAACCTATGCCATCAATGGGGTTCGTAGCAAGTATCTCGATGCCGCTCATGTGATTCGTCTTCGCGAAAAAGTACCCACGTTTGATGAGTTGCGGTCTTTGATGCTACTTGAGGAAAGCGACATGTCTAATTCCTCACATGGTAATTCTAGTTTTCATAACACTTCATCTTCTCCCACGGTGCTCGTTGCGTCTACTTCTAATGCTAATAAAACGCGTACTGTGAGCACTGCGGGTTTAGATATGTGTCAGAATTTTCAGCGGGGCTCGTGCACGTTGTAAATTCGTGCATGGGGCAAATGATCTTAGACCAAGACCTTCGAATATTTCTGCTCCTCAAAGTAGGGCTGCTACTGTTCCTCCAAATGCTCGTACTACACCAAGCCATAATAATGAGTCACAAAAGCCAACCGTCCAGACTCAAAATCTACCCTCTGGAATGCCCTACGTGGCCTCTAATGTGCAGCCTACTTACACAGGTGGTCCAACTAACATGGGCTATCTTTTCTTTAATACTAGGCCAGGAGTTTACAACCCTTATGTGCCATCACCCCAAGCCCACCTGACCTCCACTCACGGTCCTTTTCAGCCGGCCTAACATCCTTTACAGGCCCATCAGTTTCAGTCAGCCCAACAATTTCAGCTGACCCAACAACTTCAATACGGGCTGAGTGGCCCACCAGGTTTCGGCAGCCCCAATATGAAGCCTATTGCTCCACCGCAAGCATCACATCAGGCCACTATGCTACCTCATGCATTTCAGACAATGACACTTCAAGAACCCGCTTGGAATATGGATACTGGGGCATCCTCTCACCTTGCCGAGAACACAGGTATGCTCACGTCCTTTAGCAATCCAAGCATGTATAAATTTGTATTTGTTGGCAATGGCCAACCTATACCTGTGACTCACATGGGCCATAGTCTTTTGCACACGCTACATAAACCCCTTCACCTTCATCATGTCCTTGTTACACCTAATATCATCAAAAATTTAATTTTTGTTCGTCAATTTACTCGTGATAATAATGTGTCTGTTGATTTTGATGCTTATGGTTTTTCTGTGAAAGATTACCAGACCCGTCGGCTTCTGCTCCGTTGTGATGTGCTCTGTCGTTTAGAGTCCTCTCATTTTATTTCCTGTAATAAATCAAAGTTGTCCGCTTTGTGTCATGCTTGTCAATTAGGTAAACATACCAAGCTTCCTTTTTACAGTTCTGTTTCGCATGTTGCGTCTGTGTTTGACATTGTTCACTCTGATTTGTGGACATCCCCTATATCAAGTGAAAGTGGTATTAAATACTATGCTATCTTTTTGGATCATTTCTCTCATTATGTTTGGGTGTATCCTCTACTTCATAAATCAGATTTATTTGATACCTTTGTTACTTTTCGTGCATACGTTAACCAACAATTTAATGTAGATATTAAGGCCTTGCAGTGTGACCATGGCGGCGAATTTGACAACACTCGCTTCCACACCCTTTTTCGGCAACATGGCATCCAGTTTCGGTTCTCTTGTCCCAAAACCTCCCAACAAAATGGGAAATCGGAACGGATGTTACGTACCCTTAATAACATTACCCGTACATTGCTCTTTCAAGCACACATACCACCCTCGTATTGGGTGGAAGCCCTCAACATGGCCGCCCATCTACTAAATATACTTCCATCTAGTGCTATTAATAATGAAATCCCATTTACTAAGCTTTACAATAAACCACCAACCTATGATCACTTACGTGTGTTTGGCTGTCTTTGCTTTCCTCACATTTTCTTTGATCACAAACTTCAACCCCGATCCACGGCTTGTGTATTTTTGGGCTACCCGGCTCTACACCGTGGGTATCGGTGCCTTGACCTCTCTACCAACAAAATCATTATTTCCCGTCACGTCAACTTTGATGAAGAGCAATTTCCATTTGGCTCTATGACACCAGATACCCCACCTTCATACGACTTTTTGCTTACACCTCACAATCCCATTCCACCCATGCTAAACACACATGCATCTTCCCCTCCACCTAACATACAGCAAATAACATACAAACCCAACGCCACCTATTGTTGAACAATTTTCACACATCCTCACTCTCAACGACACTACCGACTACTCCATTCCAACCTACTTCACCGTAAAACCCAACAACAAATTCCCATCAATCCATTACCCTCATACTAGCGGCTTCAACCAACAACAACCACGCGTTTCACCTCACCAGCCCATACACCTGAACCACCAACCATTCGCCAACGCGACCAACCCGATTGCCAAACTACTCCAAACCCTGTCACCAAGCTCAACCAAACCCACGCGAGCCATGTTCCAACACCTAACCACTTCACCATAATGGTCACGAGTAACGTTCTAAAGCTTGAATTCTCCTAAACCTCTTAACGTATGAATTGCAAAGTCACCACTACCTCACCAATTCCTCGCTCTCACATACATGCACTCGTGACCACATTTGGAATAAGGCTATGAGTAGATGAATATAATGTGCTTTGATTACTAACTGAACTGGGTCCTTTGTGCTTGTCCAACTAATTAAATGTTGTTCGTTTCTATTGGGGCTTTACAGGCATAAGTAAATGGGACGGTTTTCTTTAGTAGGAATAAAGCACCCGGTTGGTTGCAATGGTCCGTAGGTACCAACAGCAGGGTATTGATTTTGATGAGACTTTTAGTCCGGTTGTCAAACCGTCTACGATTCGTACTGTCTTAAGTCTTGCTGTATCCCGTGATTGGCCCATTCATCAGCTCGATGTGAAGAATGTTTTTCTTCATGGCCAGTTATCTGAGACAGTCTATATGCATCAGCCACCTGGTTTTGTGGATACTACTCACCCTGATTATGTTTGTCATCTCCAGTGTTCATTGTATGGGCTTAAGCAAGACCCCAGAGCATGGTTTCAGCAGTTCACTAGCTTCATTACACGTGTTGGTTTTTAGCACAGCAAAACTGACGCGTCCCTATTTGTATTTCATCGCGGTTCTGACATTGCTTATCTTCTATTATATATGGATGACATTGTTCCTACGGCCTCTTCTACAGCATTATTACAGCGTATCATTACAGTGCTTCACGGTGAGTTTTCCATGACTGATCTTGGATCTCTTAACTATTTTCTTGGTATATCTGTACAGCGGTCGTCTTAGGGTTTGTTTTTGTCTCAGTCTAAGTTTGCAGAGGAAATTCTTGAGCGAGCACACATGCAACATTGCAACCCCTGTAGAACTCTTGTTGACACTGAGTCCAAGCTTGGTTCTGATGGTGACCCTGTTAGTGATCCTACCTTATACCGCAGTCTTGCAGGTGCTCTTCGGTACCTGACTTTTACACGCCCTGACATCTCCTATGCCGTGCAACAGGTGTGTCTTTATATGCATGACCCCTGTGCTCCACACTTTACTGCTTTGAAGCGTATTTTGCGCTATGTTCGTGGTACTCTTACCTTTGGTCTTTAGATTCATGCTTCTACTACTGCTCAGCTTACTGCTTATACTGATGCTGATTGGGCTGGATGCCCTGTTACTCGTCGTTCCACTTTGGGTTATTGTGTGTTCCTTTGGTGGATAAACCTGTTGTGCTGGTCTGCAAAGCTGATTATGTTACCCTTATCGGGATCTAGTGTTGAGGACCGCCGAGGATGCGGGTGTTGCTAATGTTGTTGCTGGAGACTGCGTGGATACGAAATTTGTATTAGAGTACTTGCCCCTCTTACCACAGCATACTCTCGTCTACTGTGTATTGTTTTGTGCTATGTATTTATCCACTAACCTATTCAGCATCAGCGTACTAAACACATCAAGATTGATATTCATTTTGTCCGAGACTATGTTGCCTCTGGTCAAGTTCGTGTTCTACACTTTACATCCCGGTTACAGTATGCAGATATCTTTCCCAAAAGGGTGCCTTCCGAGTGGCTTTGTTTTATGATTTTCGTTCCAAGTTGAACGTCCGTATCTCCCGATCTTACTGCGGGGGAGTATTAGCGGTCATTAGCAATTATCATTAATTTAAGTGCCTTGATTGAATTAGGATTATGTCATCAATTAATTGTTGTTGTCATTCTTGTATAGTCTTATGGCTCATCTATATATAAAGATGGCTACTGATGAATAGCAGGATATGAGGAATAATCAATTCTAATAAACTTTAGAGGATCTTTTTCCATTCATATACTACAAAATAACGTAAAACGAGCAATATAGTTGTGATAAATGATGCTAATATTATAACGTTATTTGATATCATCACAACTCAATCTTTTATTTTATGCATTTTAGGAGTGTCGTTTGTTTTTATTTTTATTTTTTGTTTTTATATGTTTGAATTATATGATCATGTTTTTT
>BQNB010104562.1:6664-23789 GCA_026074375.1 Tanacetum coccineum | reverse complement strand
TTAGGGCTTCTATACTTAGAGATAATGGTTTACAAATCCTAGCCCAACTCAACTTTAGTTTAGTTAAAAAAAACTTTTTTTTCTTTTTATCCTATGCCAATCGGCAACCCCCCCTATATATATTTTTTATTTTATTATTAATTATACTTATATTTACATTACCTTAATTTCCTATAAAAGCCTTGGTAAAATTGGTAAACCTTTTGCATGAAAAACTAAATACTAACTTTCTATTTATAACTTTCATTTCCAAAAATACTTTCTATATTTAGAAAGTTCATTACTAATTCTCATATTTCACGAACCTAATTCTCTTCCATTATGACATACTTTTCATAATAATCTAACACATAATTATCCATAAATTAACGTAGCAATTGAACAAAATGGAAATAACCCTCAATATCTCAAACCCATTCTAAAATGAGATGAACACGCACCTCAGAATGATAATCATGCACACAGATAACGCCACACAGCACACACATATAACACGTATAGATACTTAGCCAACTCTAAAGGTATGACTAACCTGCTCAAATCACGGGTGTCACAAATACCGAGTCCTACTTCGAGGTAGAACCAACCTAACATCGCTTATACTTTATCTGCTACTAAGCTAACTACCGAGTCTTTCTTTGGGTACAACCAAACTCGTTATGTTTTATGGCCCAACATAAAAAACCTGTGTTTTATGGCCTAAACACATAAACCACCTAACATCAAGTTTGCTGTATAATGATTGATACACAAATGTGTATAATGATAATCCAAGACATAATTGTCAATTGGATGTAAAAGCCTAATCTAAAACATCAAGATCACTAAGCATGATGTTGTTGATGAAGATGACAAGTCTCTTAGCTTGTCGTGATAGATCTTTATAGATGTAGGTATGTGGTGGATGATGATGGCAAGATCTCTTAGCTTGCTTGAATGGAGGATTATGTAGAATCATGCTTGCAACAACTAAAAGTTAGAAGCATTATGATCAAGGGTTATTGGGGTTTTGATGATATGATTAATTGTGTTTTTACATTGTAAAAACCTGATTATAATGATCCCTAAATGTGTGGAAATATATGGGCGAAAGGTTGTGAAGAGAGCTCTCTAAAAAATAAGCAAATGGGTTGTATTTATAGCAAAGGTGGATATGTAAGACGAGGTGGTAGTTCTTTCATAGTGAAAGAAAATGAAAGACACAACAATGTGGTGACTCAATAACACTTAAAGATTGAATATCTTCTTTATGTTCTTCACTTGCTAGTAAGTAGAAATAAACTAAAAGACTTAATTGGGGAAATAAAATGAAAGGAACACTTGTAATGATTATTGAAAAAGTGTGAAAAGTTCTTGAGGAGATAATTTATTTGGTATGGAAGTTTGAAAGTAAGGACCAATATTTAGTGGTGAAGATCATAAAGTTGGTGACGTGTTCTTGATGTCAAGATTGTGTAAGGATACGTTTTGAGTATAATGCTTGTGAGGATTGAAGGTTGTTGAACTAACTATTACTATCAAGAGTAAAGTATAGTTGTTAGGTTTGAGTGTAAGGTTGAAGTGTTTCTTGCGAGGTTTGGGTATGTAAAACTAATCATCACTATTAAGAGTGAAGTCTAGTTATAGGGTTTATGTATGATCGACATACGGGTCAAAGGTTCTTTCACAACCAAGAGTGAAGTATACTTGCAAGGTTTTGTGTTAGTTGTGATTAGGTAAGTTGCACATTTTTACGTTATGTATTACAAGTTACTAGTTTGTCATTATTAAAAACAAAGGACTTGTTTAGTTTAAATATCGTAATATTTGCCACGAACAATCTCCGCTTTTTTGAGATGACTCAATATGCAAAATTTGTAACATAGTAAATTTAAAAGTTTACTGTTTACAACTTTCATACTCCCCTTGATCGAACAAAAGTTATGCTTCAATCCTCCTCAGTTCTACACTCTTCATTCCCGTTTGTCCTAAAAGGGTGTGTCCTTCGGAGTTAAATTTTGTTTTCCCAGACAGGACTGAGCTTGCATCTGTCCTTGTGAATGGGTTTATTCACATCTTCATCTTCTAAGACAACTTTTGAAGTATTCCACATTGATGTTTCTTGAGTTCCCCTAGCTCTGTGGCATCTATGATTATTGACCTTGGTTGTAACGAATCATGATCATATTTCTTAAATGACGTTAACAAAAAATGTTAGTGCAAAATTAGTTTCTCGGTAGTCGAAGTATATTGCAACTAAATGTAGTACAAGATGCACTCTTTAATGTGCGTGTCAAACATCTTACCCCATGTTTGCGGAACACAAGGATGAGTTATGGAAGTGTTACTATAAAACAGAAGTGTAGTTAGACAAGTGCACATATGTACATAATAACGATGAGAGCTATGTATGTGAGAAGAAAATAATATGAGCAAATGTGGTTTAAAACCAAAGATTTAAAAACCAATATAGTTTCATATAACCTGATTTATAAGATACATAGAAAAAGGATTAATAAAAAATCATGAATTTTGAATTTTGGCGCCTCGACTGGTTTGAGAACGGATCCACCATAACAACGTATGGATTCTACAATATGGTGGACTCCGTGGGGTCGCATTGTTCACAAAAATGACCCTGAACTGCATTTTGCAACCAAACTCAAAACACTTAGCGGGTAACACTTAAATCATGAACATAGCAAGTAAAGAGTCCGATAAGAAGGGTAGCATACAATTTCATAAAGATGTTTGTAACCATCGCATTGCAGAAGTTTTCTTTTTTAGTGTCAAAGATAATAATCTCATCTAGAAGATAGCAAAAAACATTATAGTAATATAATATTCGGGGAACTATGATATGCATGTCTTATGGTATGAGTACTCTAAAGTATGACACTTTAGAATGTTGGATACTAAACATATGCATCTTATTAAAAAAATAAAAACCTAGATAAAAAGGACTAAGACACATGCTCGATGACTAAGACTCAATTGACACCAAATTTATCCAATTTAATAACGTTGAATCATAATTTAGTTTATTAGTTTGGACACATCGTTTGTTATGAGAACGGACTCTATCCATGAATGTCATTCGGATAAGAGTACTATCGTTTTTGAAGCAAGTTGTTCCTTAAGAATGATTATCTCCAAATATAATGATTTGACTTCGAATAGACTTTCGTCAAGGGTTGTATTAAGAGATTCCTAAATCCTTAAGGTTTGTTTGTTAAGCACTATGTGTGCTTTTCATGTGTGAGGTTGTCTCGATAAAACTTTTTTGTAAGACTTTTTGGTCAAACTAATTGTTGAAGATAAGGATGATTTTGTCTGTTAGAAGACATACTTCAAGTTTATGTTCTTAGGAAGAAAGAAAATTTTAATTATTATAAAATGATTATTATGACATATAAAAGTACGTAATGCATGTCTTTTATTATTTTAACACGCTATGTCAAATTATTATTACTCGAAAGTAGTTATATTTATGATATGAACTAATAGGGAAAAAATGATATGCACTAGAAGAAATAAACAATTCCATTAATGGAAAGGTGGTCAAGCCATGAACGATGAACGAAGAGGAAGTGTTGAGATAGGTTGATAAGGATGGTTTAGAGTAATATATTATTTGCATTTACCGATGACAACGAGTGATGGGAGTGTTGCATTGTTTTGGTTGTTCAATGGTTGACCAGCTATTAGCTACACAAAGGTGGATGGGTGAGTCGACGGTACATGTAGTTGCTTTCATAGTGAAAGAAAAATGAAAGACACACAATGTGGTGACTCAATAACACTTGAAGATTGAATATCTTCTTTATGTTCTTCACTTGCTAGTAAGTGGAAACAAACTAAAAGACTCAATTGTGGAAAAAATGAAAGGATCACTTGTAATGGTTATTGGATAAGTGTGGAGTGTTCTTGAGGAGATAATTTCTTTGGTACAGGGAGTTTGAAAGTAAGGACCAATATTTGGTGACTGAAGGTGATCAAGTTGGGAAATGTTCTTGATGTCAAGATTGTGTGTAGGATACATTTTGGAGTATGATGTTTGAGAGGATTAAAGGTTGTTGAACTTAACAATTTTACTATCAAGTGTAAGTATAGTTGTTAGGTTTGAGTGTATGGTTGAAGTGTTTCTTATGAGGTTTGGGTATGTAAATGTAGTCATCACTATTAAGAGTGAAGTCTAGTGATAGGGTTTGTGTATGATCGATATATGGGTCAAAGGTTCTTTCACAATCAAGAGTGAAGTATACTTGCAAGGTTTTGTATTAAAGTATTGATGGTTCACAATACTATCGATTGCCATCAGAGTGGATTTATTGTTGTAAGGTTTGAGTGTGTGGTAGACAATGTTCTTGTAAGGTTGACTTAAAGGTTAAAGGTTCTAGTAATGAGGATATTCAAAAGAGTGAAGTGTTCTTGTCTTGAGGAGGTATTGATCCTAATAGTGAGATCAGGGTAAGTGATTAGAACCAATTGTGGTTTATGTGAACGGTGTGTACTTATGTGTTAGAATAAAAGTTGAGTGTTCTTGTGAGTTGGTTTCTAGCGAATAAGGAAAAGTATATTGTGAATTCTTGAGAATATGTGAGCGTGGTGTACTAGCGTGTTAGGGTAGGAGACAAGAACCAAATCGGTTTGTGTGAACGGGGTGTACTTGTGTTGTGGAAAAAGAAATAAGTGTTCTTATGGAAAAAGAAATGAGTGTTTTTGTTTGAGGAGGTATTAGTCCTAATAGTAAAGTTAGGAAAAGAGCCAGGTTACGATCTTGGTAACCAATTTGGTTTGTGTGAATGAGGTGTACATGTGTGATGGAAAACGAAATGAGTTCGTAGGGTAAAGATTTGTTTGAATCGGTTTCTGGGGAATAAGAATCACATTTGTGAGTTTTTAAGAATATTTGGTGAAAGACTATATGTAAACGAGCGTGTTATCCCTCGCACTCATCCGAACATGACGTGTCGAATAACAAAAATAAATAAAGAAGAAAACAACGATAACGGAAGCGATGAGCTTGACAATGTCAAAAAGAGTGATGGTTAGCGTATGACGATCTTCAACCATGAAGTTACTTAGCTTTTCTCAAGAATTGCTAATGTTCATAGAACTATCACATGATGAGGTATGAGGTTTTCTTAAAGGTGGTAGCGGAAATGGTGGAGAGAAGATATTAGCCATCTATATAGTGGTAGTGGCTTGATTGAGGTTTTTGTGTAATGAATTAGGTATGAAAAATGAGTGATATAACCACGGTTGATATAGTAACGAACGAGCGGGAAAGAGTTACAATGAGGAGTTTTGAGTATTTAACTATTTACGAAGAGGGACGGAAAACATATTTCGCGAAGAAAAGATCAAGTGAATAAATAGATAAAGATCAAAAGTGATCTAAGCCTAACAATTCCTTAAGATTTAAGATGGATTATGCATGTGTACTCGATATAAATTTTAGTGACACGAGACAATACCCTAATCTCAAAAGATACTAAGTCACTTAAGTGTATTAATCATAACAATCAAATATATTGATGTAAAAGACTATGTGACGTCTATATGTTTATCTAGATAGACGGACCTAATGATATAGTGGGGTGATATAGAAGAAAACACTAATAGATTATTTAAAAAGCTCACACAAATATACTGATTAAACAATGATTACGTCACACACATATATCATACAAAATATGTTAGCATTTAGCATTTAATAACACGTATCATAAAGATAAACTTAGAGATATTAAATCGGGATTGCTAACCCAAAAACAAAACCATCTAAATAATTATGCATTCCACTATTAAGCAAGTAATCATTGAGTATCAAAATAGCATAAAGAAAATATAATCATATTTTACGAGAACAAGTTAACATTTTGAAATCACAAAAATACATATGCGAGGTGCAAGTAGTCTAGGTCGACTAAAGAGAATCCTAATTGCTACTTGTTTAATAAGCAATCCTAATGAAATACAAAGTTTATCAATGTAAACTAACATTAGACATATTTAGAAAGAGTCATTTAATCAAGTTAGAGAATGAATATGAGACTATCACTAGTGGTGCTTAATTCAGGCTAAACACGACCATTTTTATGGGTTATACCACAAACCCAACTTCCTTCCAAGAAGCAATTCAACCGTTAGGTTAAATTGAATTTCTAATGCAATAGATTCTTCAGTAGTCATTCTTATTTTAGAATAAAATACAATTCCCGCTTTTGCCTAATGAAGTGTAGCAAAGATGAAATTTGCATTGTCCACTAATACATGGCCTAATATGACTCAACTAATATGTTTCAATTCTGGTTATCAAAATCCTAATCAAGATGTGTAGAATTTTAGGGTTTAATCAGAGAGCAAGCAAGATTTTGTGAGTTTAAACATGATTGAGTCTTCTAGATCTTAAGAGTATACTTAAGTGTGACAATGTGGAATATGCTACATTAAAGTGTTCTAAGGAGTATACTTAAGTGTGACAATGTGGAATATGCTATATTAAAGTGTTCTAAGAATGCACATTTGCATGTTTTTTTGAAAATAATCTAATTAAGGTTAGAGTTAAGTACATTTTTGGTCCTTGTGGTTTGGTGTGTTTTTCACTTTTGGTACAAAATTCAAAAAAGGTTTGGTTTTGGTTCAAAAGACATAGTTTCGTTTCACTTTTAGTCCCAAAGACATAGTTTCGTACACTTTTGGTCCAAAAGACATAGTTTCGTTCCACTTTTAGTCCAAATTTACGGAATTGGACTAAAAGTGGAACGAAACTATGTTTTTGGACCAAAACCAAACCTTTTTTGAATTTTGGACCAAAAGTGAAAACGCACCAAACCACAAGGACCAAAAATGTACTTAACTCTTAAGGTTATTTGCCTCAATAGATATTATGAATATTCCATTGTATAAATTATAATGTACTAAAGGTTAGTTATATGTATGTTAGACCTTAGACAAGTACAAAATGATAAAAGGAAGATAGTCAAATTTGATGACCACGGACGAATCTGCCTAAATCAAAGACGGATCTAGGTATGGAATATCCGTCGATCCGTGGGTGTCCTAAATTCAGACAGAACTCGATTTCCCGTTATTTAGGCGATGGTATTAACTTTTTGGAAATAGGAGAAGCTTATATATGTTATAAGGGTTCTCGGTTAAAATTGTTATTGAAGGAGAAGATGGAAGTGGTCTAATGTTTTAAACATATGGTAAGTCTATTTGATACACGGATCTACCAAATGGGCATACAGATCTTGCTAACATGGATCCGTAGATCCGTGAGGGTGGCAAAAATAAACAGAACACAATTTAGAGCAATTTTAGAGGTGGTGTTGTTATTTTGGCAGTTGGAGTGTCTTATATATGTTAGAGGGAGTATGTGTTTGAATTTTCGGATTCGACGTCCAAGTTTTGAGCATAACGTGGAAGTTGTCGTGAGTTTCCCGATGGAATTTCAACAATGTTGATCCTACTTGGAGTGTGTTAGCTTGTAGCATATTTTTTACCATTGCTAATAACACAAACATTATGAACATTTAGACGTAATAAAACATCTTCAATTCAAGTAAGAATTTCAATTCGATTATTATTCTTTTCGTCTTATGATCGATTTCATAATTTTATGTAATAACTAAAAATAGTTAAACATGTAGACTTGGAAAATATCTATGGTCGTTTTATTGATATTTTCATGATCTAGATAAATTCTAATCTCGACTTCATGTTCATGTTTCGAACGTTTGTAATTGGATAGAATAATGAGATTAAGTATCGTTTGAATAATAATCATCTTTATATTCGAAAGCCACTTACGATAACTTATTGATGGAAAGCAAAATAATGATTTATGGAATATGTTCCCTCATTCCTAATCCTATTCTTAGACAATTGAATTGTTCTTGTTTTGAAGGTTCAATCTCTTAAAATACCTGTTATCGCTTAAATTAGGTAAGTCGAGAAAGATTCTAACGAAATGTGATTTTGGCAGGTCATTTATTCGTGCATTTGATTGTCCATCATGAGCACAAGTTACATATGTGTGATTGTTCGTGTTTGGTTTTTCGGAAATGACAACTTTACCAAACGCATTGCAAGGTAAATTACTTGAATATCTAGGACGAAACATCCAAGTCGTCAATCATACTTTCACGTGCATTTTAAACAAGTTATTCATAATAATAGGAACACACCTATTGGACATGTAGACTCAATATAACATCATTATCACAAGTGTGAGTTATGAACCGATGTATATTTTTTTCGTCTTGGAAAGGGATTTGAAATTATTTTCATATCAACGTAGTATGATTGAGTATGTAGATTCGAGATAATATCTTTTGTTATGGTTTTGATATAATCTTGAAGCTAGAAAAATAATAAATCCGATTTCATATCCAAACTTAAAAACTCGGCACTTAGATTCGAAAAATGATATTAATCATAATTTGAATAATGAATCGATATATATCTGAAATCTTTTTTGACCCTCAGAAACACTCTTTTAAAAGAAAGAAATAAATATTTTCCTAATGTGTTCCATCAAGACCAAGACTAGTTTTAAGTGTGAGATCATTTAAAATGATGAGTTTATTCGTTTCTTTGGGATTGTCATATATTTTATATGTGAGAAAAACTTATTAGTTATTGTGCACAATATGCTTAAATTTTAACTTCTAAAGAGTACACAAAATTATCTTAGTCATTTTAAGCACTACGAATCTTTTTTAAAACTATTACATGTTTATATAATATTTCAAACTTTTGACTAGAGTGAATGTTTTCATTTCAAGTTAATGTTAATGCGAAAATTTATGCGAAGATAAAACTTCAAAATGAAAGTGTTTTCTTACCAAGAGAGTTAATCTTTTAAGTTTAGAATTACAACAAATCCTATGTTTATTTTAATCTAAATATTTATTAGTTGTGATTGTGAATTAGACTAGTGCAAGCATAAACTAAGTTCAAAACACATTTTCTTATTTTTACATACTAATGTGTTATTATGATCTTTTCTCTTGTTTAGACAACCTATGTTTAAACACGATAATGGGATGACATGATCTAGAGACCTTGTTGAGACTTTGATAAAACGGAAGTATTGAATATATAGTGGTGACATATTTTATCACTTAAAGTAGTAACACGATAGTCGTGCAAGACAATATTTTTTAAAAGGTTTGACAAACTTGCTTAACTCTCTATCCTAAGTAGGTTACCATAAATTATAGATTTACAAGATATTGATGTAACATTTGTAAACATAGTGATCGATGCCTATATGCAATGTAAAAGCAATTTCACAACTTAGTGCAAGAGATCTACCATAAGATCAATTGCGACATAAACATGAAGACTAATGAATAACGCACATAACAAAATTATGCTAATAAACAAAGAGGCTCAATTAAATATGCAATAAGCATATAAGAGATTGACTAACAACATTAAGATGCAAAGTAGAACAAATAATCATTTAGCATAACACACAAAAATACTACACTTCGTTTTGTGTATAAATATATCAATGTATACATAGCTTGATTTTATTTAAGAATAAATTAGTTTCCTCCCCATTAGTAAATTTGAAAAATACATTTACTTTACAATGATAAAATACACCAAATTTCAAAAGGATACCAACTAGAAGTGCCTGACTCGAAAGGAAAAGTTAAAATAAGCTTTTTGCGCTTAAAACAAAATCAATATTTTAGACACTCTATGGCATTTTGCTTATTTGACTAATTTAAAATCTGAATTAATACTTGAGACTCATTCCATTGAAAAGTACATTTAAAATCCTTCAAAATTGGTTTTTGAATCATCGAAATCCGACGCACGGTTGATTTTTTACGAATTTTTGAAGTTGGTCAAAATCTAAAAACCATACCGACGGATCTACATGGACGGATCCAGTGTTTGGTGGATCTGTAGATCCGTGAAGAGGTGAAATTTTGGCAGAAACTTGTATTTTCAACGTCTAAAAACACTGCCGACGGATCTTCATGGGCGAATCCAGTTTTGGTGGATCCGTAGATCCGTGGAGAGGTGATATTTTGGCAGAAACTTTTATTTCACTTTTAGTCACATTAATCCATTTGTTTGGGATTCTTTAAGAGACCTTCAAGCTATTGTAACACATTATATTTAAAACCAAAACATGTAAGTACTAAACAAAGAAGAACTTTTCATATTATGTGCCGCTTGATGAGAAATTTGATACATGGACCGTACTATATTTTAAAAACGATTTGTTTTGAAAATTAAAGCGACGTGACTCTGATACCAATTGTGGAATCGTAGAGGGGGGGGGGGTGAATACGTTTCCATTAAAAACTTAAATACTTTTGTATCAAACAATCAATCAAGCTTGATGTAATATGAAAGATGTCCATAAAAGTTCTACTTAAATAACTATACTAAAGAACATCAAACAAGGCATATCACCACATCACAATATACAACACAAACATAGATGCAATACAAATATAAATATAAAGCGATAAAGGGAAATATAAATGTAAAGCGATAAGTAAAAGAAAGCGCAAACCGGACATGACGATTTATAGTGGTTCGGCTACGAAGCTCCTCTTCGTCCTACTCCACTCCTCGAGTACCTAACTCGAGAGTTACTTCACTAAATCAACAAGCTCCTTTTAGGCGAAGAAAACCATACAAAGTCGCTTACACTTTATCCGCTACTACGCTAAATACCGAGTCCTACTTTGAGGTAGAACCAACCTAACATCGCTTATACTTTATCCGGTACTAAGCTAAATACCGAGTCCTTCTTCGGGTACAACCAAACCCATTATGTTTAATGGCCCAACATAACAAACTTTGTGTTTTATGGCCTAAACACATAAACCACCTAACATCTAGTTTGTTGTATGGTGATTGATACACAAATGTGTATAATGATGATCCAATACATAATTGTCAATTAAATTTAAAAGCCTGATCTAAAACATCAAGATCACTAAGCATGATGTTGTTGATGAAGATGACAAGTCACTTGGCTTATTGTGATATATCTTCATATATGTAGGTATGTGGTGGATGATGATGGCAAGATCTCTAAGCTTGCTTGAATGGATGATCATGCAGAATCATGCTTGCAACAAATGAAAGTTAGAAGCATTATGAACAAAGGTTATTGTGGGTATTGATGATATGATTAATTATGTTTTTTACATTGTAAAAACTTGATTATAATGACCAATAAATGTGTGGAAATATATGGGTGAAATGTTGTGAAGAGAGCTCTCTAAAAAATAAGCAAATAGGTTGTATTTATAGCAAACCCAAAACTTGGCCGTCAAGGTGCTACGGATCCAGTATGGCGGATCCGTGCCTATTTAGGAGGCTCTGTGGGCCAATTTTAAAATTGTTAAAAATCTTTTTAAATATTTTGCTTAGATCTTTAATGTACTTACAAAATCTGGTTAGATATTGTTTTCAAAAATAGTTAAACAAGAATAATTAGTTTTGTCTTTATTCCCTAATTATTTTGTCATATTATCTAATATGGCTAGACATGTTTTGATCTTCCAAAATTGTTTCCTAATATGGAATATTTTGTCTAGTTAAACTAGTGATTAATTTTGTCCTATTGTCTAATATATAATTAATCACTTGTTAATTAAGAGATCACTTGAAAATCATTTATTTAAGTGATAGAAAATACTTAATGACACTAAACAGTATTTTAAACAGTCTCAATAATTTGTTAAACAGGTTGATCATTATGCAACATAACAAACATATTTATACCTTTTGTTGAAGCATGAGTAGACTCGAAACGTGTGATATATGAAATTAGATTCAAACCTTTCAAAATTCACCAAAGCTAGTTGGTTTGGAAACTCATTTCCATTTCTATACTCTTAGCCATTTCTGATTATTGATCAAACACCTTTTAATATTAAAACGGGAGTTGCAATGGGAAATTGCATTAATGCAATTTTGTCTATTTAATGTCATCATATATTTCTTTCAACCGTTATATATTACAACTATTTTTAAAAATTCGAATTTCATCAAAATTAATGTTTCAATCAATTAGAGGTAAACTCCAAGGGTTGTGTTATTACTATAACAAACGAGGCGTGTCGAACTCGTGCGTTGCACCGGACTTGGTATTTTAGAAAAATCTGATTCTTACTTATGTCGTCTTTGTTTGTAGAAACTCGCACGCGCGCAATACATGAAACCCTCTTGTCTAATTATTTCCTTTTGTTGTTCAATGTACAACAGACCCGTGTAATGCACATATTTTGTATAATTGTTTTCTACGTAATATTTAGCGTAAAAGCTTAAAATATAAATTAAATGGTATATGTTAATAACAACGTGCATCTTTAATTCTTAGCAAAATAGTTAAAAATGAGGCGAGTAAAACTCAATTCTAACATGACCGTGTAGAGTTAAACCCAAGATTGGCTTAATCAATTTGCGAATCGTTATAGTTTGAACTCCACAAATAATTGATAAATGTAAACTCAAGCATCCACAAATGAAACCGCCAACCTCATAAACTTTATAAAATATGCAACTTCACACTCATAATTCACATAATTGTCAACACGGATGTGTGTGTTTACAAATTAAAGACTTAAAGTCTGTCTTCATACTAATAGAACGCGCCTTTGAGAGAAGTTACCCAAAAGTTAAAAATATTCCGCAGCAAGTCTTTACATTGTTATCAAGACATTTTGTACGGAGATAACTCAAACTTCTGAAAGCAAATCAAGCAAACAATTATTAGC
The DNA here is from genome assembly GCA_026074375.1 of Tanacetum coccineum. Taxonomy (NCBI): domain Eukaryota; kingdom Viridiplantae; phylum Streptophyta; class Magnoliopsida; order Asterales; family Asteraceae; genus Tanacetum; species Tanacetum coccineum. The sequence continues at coordinate 11,037 of BQNB010104562.1, read as the reverse complement.
ACAAAGAACAGTTGATGCCAAAAATTATGTAATCAATCTCCTTCCATTTCCATATCATATTTAAATTCTGTTCGATTGCCAGTCATCATTTTATTCGAGCTCCGTACCCAAGCCTATCATGTTGTTTCACAAAGGAAAAGAGCAGCCATTTTTGGTTTGCACAACAGTATGGCCTTCGCTTCCTGCTTTAACTACTTTATATCTGTGAAGACAACAAACATATTAGCATGGACTCATGGACATCCATATGACCAAGCCTGCTAAAATTAAGTTGTAACTTTTGTGCTTGTGAATCGTTAATTTTTTGCCAATCTTTTCATCTTCCTCTCAATTCATAACCGAATATATATATATTGAAGTCATTAAAATTTCATAAGCAAAAACATTAAACAATGCTAAATTTCATTAATAATATGACTTTTGTAATTTCTTATAATAACTCTTAATTAAGTTTTTAAAATACTCCTTATTAAATTTAGTGTACTTAATCTTTATATATATATAAAGATTTTGATAAAAAAAAATCTTAAATTAACATCAATTCTTCATCTTTTTTGTTTTTCAAGTTGTTATAATTTTTCAAAGAAAACATGTGTTCCTGGAAACACCCATAACATGTTTGATAAAATCTCTTAATGAAGCCATTTTTTGGTTTTAGAGTTTATAGGTGTTCATTAGATTATAAATGTTTTAATAATCCATAAAAGTAGGGGTGTGCACGGTTCGGTTTGGGTCGGTTTTTGGCTAAAACCGAAACCAAACCGAAATATTCGGTTTTTATAAAACCAAAAACCAAAACCCTCGGTTTTTGGCGGTTCGGTTTTTTCGGTTTCTTGGTTTTTGCGGTTCGGTTTTTCAGTTTTTTCGGTTTCAAACCGTTTAAATTTGGTTGTTGCTAATTCATATTAATAAACTTGTTTTACGTAGAAAATTGGTTTTTTTTAGAGAAGTGCAAAAATCATCCCTATGGTTTGTCAAAAAACTATCTCGCGTCCCTCGTTAAATAATTGTCCAAAACACATCCCTCCGTCAATGTTGGCCTAATTGTTAACGGTGCAACTATATAGGAGGGTATTGTAGTCTTTTTGCTGCCACAGGGATGATTTTTGCACTTCTCTCTTAAAAAAAGTTTTTATTTTGTTTTTTAAATAAAAAAACTTTTTTACATTATTATTCGTAAAAAAATTTAATTTTTTTTACAAAATCTTATAAAAAAAATTCGCACATTATAAAAATCTTATTTGTTTTTAAAAAAAATTAGTTCTGTTTGTTTTTAAAAAAAATTACAAAACTTTAAAAAAAAGTGTACTTTTACAATCTTAGTTTTGAAAAAAAATGTAAAAATTTTGTATTTTTAAAAATCTTAGTATTTAAAAAGTACAAAAATAAAAATACGATTTTGGTTCGATTATTTTAAAAAAAATAAAAAATTTGAACTTTTTCTACAGAACTTTTTAATTTTTTTTTGTACATTTAAAAAAATAAGATTTTAAAAAATGCGAAAAACATTTAAATCTTTTTCAAAAAATTTAGATTTTTAAAAGTGCGATTTTTTTTTTAAAAGTTTTTAAAATGTACAAGTTTTTTTAAAAAAGTTTTCTAAAAAAGTACGAAATTAAAAAAAAATTAAAAATAATCGAACCAAAATCGTACTTTTAAAAACCTTTTTAAAATTTTTTTTACAAAACATTTTAAAAATTTTTAAAAAACTTCGCACTTTTTTTTAAAGATTTTGTAAAAAAAATTAAATTTTTTTACGAATAATAATGTAAAAAAGTTTTTTTTTTCTAAATTAAAAACAAAACAAAAACTTTTTTTTAAGAGAGAAGTGCAAAAATCATCCATGTGGCAGCAAAAAGACAACAATACCCTCCTATATAGTTGCACCGTTAAAAATTAGACGCTCGTTAATATTTAACGGGAGAAAAATTGCACCGTTAGTCCAAGGGATGTATCGTGTCCCAAAACATTGACGGAGGGATGTGTTTTGGACAATTATTTAACGAGGGACGTGAGACGGTTTTTTAACAAACCACGGGGATGATTTTTGCACTTCTCTTTTTTATTTTATTTTATTTGTCAATATGAGTCTAGTAATGTTTACACAAATTTTTACAATTATACACATATAAATGAGAGACACACACATGTATGTAAAAATACACATAGTATGATCATTGTAACGATATATTGTCAAGTAAACACACGTACATGACAAACATATATATCTATAACATATATATGGGGCTAACTATGACTGGATTAACATGAATTAATGACTGGACGCCACCTCAATGATGGTGCATACCCTATTTTGAAATCCTAGGTCCGCCACTGATTGTGTCATTTTTCTATATTATGAAGCTTGGAATAAAAAAATATTAATGTTTTCATTTTAACTTCAACAGGCGCGTGATGGATTTGTTATACGACAACTCCACTTTCCTTGCATACAGTAGTTGATGGACAACCTTATAACAAATGGGTTTGATGTTGATGTAGGATGGGCAAATAGAGGAAATAGATTAGGTCAAAACGGGCACTTGTTATATCAATAGGTTGGGTCTATTAAGCAATCTAAAGCAATAAACCACGTAAGTTTTCTGCGAGACTTATAAAATTGCAACCTGTGTTCTTTCTTACTTAATTTTACCTATATGCCCTTTTGATTAAAGATAATTCTGATAGATTCCTTTTATATAATGTTAATGCAATAGATAAGGTAAGTTACTAAGGCCTGTATATCAGATTTGGCATCACATCAAGATATGTTTTGGTTCAATAGTGGGTTAAATTTGTACGGAAGAAAAAAACATGTTTAGGATAAAATTCTTTTTCTGTTCCCCATTATAGTCCACATTTGAAAATCTTCCCAATATAATGTCCATGCTCAACTTCTCAATCTGCTCATACTGCTGGTGATCGTAAATATTGGTGCTTTACTGACGCTAAAAAGTGTCTCAAAAGGTATGGGAGGAAGGAGCACTTTATACTGCCAATACAAGTTAGTACTGCTCGTTCAAGGAAAGTTAATGCTGCTTATGATTATTAGTGCTGATTATGTAAGTTAGTGCTACCAGGAGACGTTAATACTGCTAAGTAACTGGTTAATGCCGCCAAAGGAAGATTAGTGCTACCAGTTCATGTTAATGCTGCTATCACTAAAGGTTAATGCTGCCAATTTATAATTAGTGCTGCTAGTATGATTAATACTGCTAGTATATTTTTAAGGGTAAATTATAACAGTTACTGTTGTTGGACTTAAACCAAGGTTTGTACTGCTTATATATTTAATACTGCCAATAAAAAGATATTTTCTACTGTTGGTTACTACTGCTTGGTTTAAGGGGAAGCTAATAATTCAGATTCATTTAAATGTTCTTAAATGTTTAAAAGGCTCGTTTTTAGATTTCTTGGATTAATTGGTTACGAAGAAGATTGTTTATGATTTATTTGACGATGAAGTGGAATAACTTGGGTTTGTGTTCTTATCATATCTCAAATGGCCATTTAAACATTTAAGAACATCTTTCTATTTGCAGTAGTAACCAATAGTAGAAAACATCTTTCTATTGGCAGTATTAAATATATAAGCAGCACAAACCTTGGTTTAAGTCTAACAGTAGTAACTACTAAAATTTACCCTAGCAGCAGAAACTTAATATTGGCAGAATTAAAAATATACTAGCAGTATTAATCATACTAGCATCACTAAGTATAAACTGGCAACATTAACCTTTAGTGATAGCAGCATTAACATAAACTGGCAGCACTAATTCTCCTTTGGCAGCATTAACCAGTTACTTGGCAGTATTAACGTCTCTTGGTAGCACTAACTTACAAAGATAAGGCTAGCAGTATAATGTTTTACCTTGGCAGTAGAAACATCAAAGCGAGCAGTACTAACTTGTAACCACTGTTTAAGGATACCTTTTTTTAAGTATCCAGGCGACACCTTTTTAGCGACACTTTTTATGTTACTAAACTGTCACTAATCCATCATTCTCATCAACTGCTAATAATTCTTTTCATAAAATAAGTTCCAAAGAACTCTTGAATTATGTAACCAAGAACAACAATCAACAACCATCTTGTTGACACAAACCAATCCACAACAATTGTGAACAAACTTCCTGTTATATCGAATTAGGGTTGCTGAAAAACCCTAATATCACCAGATTCGACATGATAACCAAGACAGAAAATTCGCACCTCTTTTCCTTGATAGATGCGACACAAAAACACCTTGTAGATCTTAGATCACGAGCCACCAGGATATGATACCAATTGTGGAGATCATTATAGACTCATCTAGGATATGTTTTACAGATAATATAAATATGCAGCGGAATATAAAGAACAATATATTATCA
>BQNB010104561.1:0-17464 GCA_026074375.1 Tanacetum coccineum | reverse complement strand
AATCATCAAAATTCTCAAAGAATGACTCACCCTCATCCAAAAGGAAATTTTGTTCCAAAAGCAGTCTTAATGAAATCTGGCGTTAAATCACTTAATACTGTTGGGCAAAACTTTTCACAAGCAGCAGTATCAGTTAATACAGCCAGACCAATTAATACTGCGTACAAAAGACCAACAGTGAATAGTGCAAAGAAAGCATCAAATGTTTTAAATAAAGCACATATACATGTTAGAAGGCCCTTTAACAAGTCTATAACAAATAAGAATAGTAATTTAAAAGAAAAAGTTAATACTGTTAAGGGAGATGTTACTACTGCTAGGCCAAAAGCAGTAGTAAGTAATAATAAGGGAAATGACGCCTCAACATGTTGGGTTTGGAGACCAAAGCAAAAGGTTTTAGACCATGTCTTTAGACACAATGGTGCATCAATGAATTTTAAAAGATTTGACTATGTTGATGCACAAGGCAGATCCAAGTTTGTAATGGCTTGGGTCCCCAAGAGTGCCTGATTCTCTTACTTTTGTGCAGGGCAATCCACAACTAGAATTGCAGGAAAAAGGAGTAATTGACAGTGGATACTCTAGGCACATGACTAGAAACAAGTCCTACCTCTCAGATTATGAAGAAATTGATGGTAGATTTGTTGCATTTGGAGGAGATCCCAAAGGAGGTAGAATCACTGGTAAAGGTAAAATCAATACAGGTACCAAAGAAAATATTGATGCAGGTCAACATGGGAAGAAAATAGTACCTGATCAAAAGTATATACTGCTACCATTGTTGACATCTGATCCATCACTCTCTAAAAGTTCAAAGGATTCTCCTGATGCTGGATTCAAACCGTCAGGGGAGGAGGAAAAGATAGATTCTGAACATCAAGAGAATGAAGATAGTGAGGTGCCAAATACAGAGGAGCCAAGAGTTAATCAAGAGCAGGATGCAAATGTCAACAACACTAACAACATTAATACTGTTAGTCCAACTGTTAGTGCTGCTGACATAGAAAATAATCATGTTGATGAGAATATAGTCTATAGATGTATTAATGATCCAAATATGCCTAATTTGGAAGAGATTGTGAAGTTGGTGCAGAGGCTGACATAAACAATTTGGCTATAAATGTGCCTGTCAGTCCTATTCTAACTACAAGAGTTCACAAGGATAATCCACTTGAACAAATCATTAGATATATACATTTAGTACCTTAAACCAGAAGGATGACAAAGAATGTGACTGAACATGGTATGTTTAGTTCAGTGCAACTGAGAATCAACCATAAAGATTTTCAAAATTGTCTGTTTGCTTGTTTTCTATCACAAGTAGAACCCAAAAAGGTGATCCAAGCTTTGACAGATCCAAGCTGGATAAAAGCAATGCAGGATGAGCTCCTACAGTTTAAATTACAGAAGGTTTGGACTTTGGTTGATTTACCACATGGCAAGAGGGCCATTAGTACTAAATGGGTGTACAGAAACAAGAAAGATGATAGAGGTATTGTGGTTAGAAACAAGGCAAGACTGGTGGCATAAGGTTACACCCAAGAAGAAGGAATTGATTATGATGAGGTTTTGCTCCTGTTGCTAGGTTATAAGCAATCAGGTTATTTTTGGCCTATGCATCATTTATGGGGATTGTTAGTCCAACTGTTAATGCTGCTGACATAGAAAATAATGTTGTTGATGAGAATATAGTCTATGGATGTATTGATGATCCAAATATGCCTAATTTGGAAGAGATTGTCTATTCTGATGATGATGAAGAAGTTGGTGCAGAGGCTGACATGAACAATTTGGCTACAACTGTGCCTGTCAGTCCTATTCCAACTACAAGAGTTCACAAGGATCATCCACTTGAACAAATCATTGGAGATATACATTCAGCACCTCAAACCAGAAGGATGACAAAGAATGTGACTGAACATGGTATGTTTAGTTCAGTGCAACAGAGAATCAACCATAAAGATTTTCAGAATTGTCTGTTTGCTTGTTTTCTATCACAAGTAGAACCCAAAAAGGTGATTCAAGCTTTGACAGATCCAAGCTGGATAGAAGCAATGCAGGATGAGCTTCTACAGTTTAAATTACAGAAGGTTTGGACTTTGGTTGATTTACCATATGGCAAGAGGGCCATTGGTACTAAATGGGTGTACAGAAACAAGAAAGATGATAGAGGTATTGTGGTTAGAAACAAGGCAAGGCTGGTAGCACAGGGTTACACTCAAGAGGAGGGTATAGATTATGATGAAGTTTTTGCTCCAGTTGCTAGGATTGAAGCAATTAGGCTTTTCTTAGCCTATGCCTCATTCATGAACTTCATTGTTTATCAGATGGATGTAAAGAGTGCATTTTTGTATGGCACAATTGAAGAAGAGGTTTATGTTTGCCAACCTCCAGGGTTTGAAGATCTAGAGTTTCCTAACAAAGTTTACAAGGTAGAAAAGGCTTTATATGGTTTACATCAAGCTCCTAGAGCCTGGTATGAGACCTTATCTACCTATTTATTAGAAAATAGATTTAGAAGAGGGACTATAGACAAGACTTTGTTTATCAAGAAGGACAAAGGTGATATCCTGTTAGTGCAGGTGTATGTAGATGACATCATCTTTGGGTCTACTAAAAAGTCTTTATGTACTGAGTTTGAACAAATGATGCACAAGAGATTCCAGATGAGTTCTATAGGGGAGCTCACTTTCTTCTTAGGGTTGCAGGTAAAACAGAAAGATGATGGAATCTTCATTAGTCAAGACAAATATGTGACAAATATTTTAAAGAAATTTGATTTTGCCATTGTAAAGACAACAAGCACTCCCATGGAGACTAACAAAGCATTACTCAAGGACGAAGAAGCTGCAGATGTGGATGTTCATTTATATAGATCTATGATTGGATCATTGATGTACCTAATAGCTTCTAGACCTAACATAATGTTTGCTATTTGTGCTTGTGCAAGGTTCCAAGTTACACTAAAGACTTCACATCTTTATGCTGTGAAGAGAATCTTTAGATACTTAAAAGGTCATCCTAAATTGGGTATTTGGTATCCTAGAGATTCACCATTTAACTTGGAGGATTTTTTGATAGTGATTATGCTGGTGCTAGCTTAGACAGGAAATCTACAATAGGAGGTTGTCAATTTCTTAGAAGAAGGTTGATATCATGGCAATGTAAAAAGCATACTATAGTTGCCAACTCCACTACTGAAGCAGAGTATGTTGTTGCTGCTAATTGCTGTGGACAGGTGTTATGGATCCAAAATCAACTGCTTGATTATGGATACAACTTTATGAACACCAAGATTTACATTGACAATGAAAACACAATATGCATTGTTAAGAATCCAGTGTTTCACTCAAAGACTAAGCACATTGAGATTAGACATCACTTCATCAGGGATTCATATCATAAGAGATTAATTCAAGTGATCAAGATTCATACTGATCAAAATGTTATTGATTTACTCACAAAGGCATTTGATGTTAGCAGATTTCAATATCTGATTGCAAGTATTTGAATGCTTAACCTCTGAAGTATTGATTAAAGGAAGGTTAATTATGAAGTCTTGATTAATGAAAGGATATTTGGAATGGAATGGAACAACAACTAAGGATGAATTTCAAGTTAGTGCTGTTAGAGTAACTTACTACTGGCAAGTATACTTAATGCTGCTAGTTGCATTTAATACTGTTGTCAAAATTAAAATGTTGAACCAATCAAGCAGAAGTGGGTGAAGGGTCAGGATATCCCACTGAACCCCATCACACATCCATAACTGTCTCACTATTTAATCTTGAACCAATCACTGTTTCATCATTATCTTAACCCAAAAAGACTCAAAAACCTAGGAAAGCTAAAAGGACCACTGAGATATCTCAGTCTAGTGGACCTATTCTCCTTGTAACAGATGAGACTGTCATTAAGAAGTGGGAAGACAGAATGGAAAGGGCTGCCACTACTGCTTCTAGCTTAGAAGCAGAGCAGGACAGTGGTAACTTAAATAGGACCCAATCTATGGCAACACTTAATGAGTCTTTTCCTCAAGGAACTGATTCAGGTAGTGGTCCTAGGTGCCAAGATACCATATTAGGGGTGTAGAAGCTCAAATTTAATTTGAGGCTGCATCTAAACAAGTCCTATGATCCACCTCTCCCAATAGTTAACACACTTGGAAGTGGGGAGGACAACATGAAACTAAAGGAATTGATGGAATTTTGTACCAAAATGTCTGTTAGGGCTCTTGATGTGTGATATAAAAACAGATAAAGTGAATTGGTGAGAAAAAGAAATAAGAGATATAGTGAGCTAAAAAATAGAAAGAGAGTTGTGTGATATAAAAACTGATAAAGTGAATTGGTGAGAAAAAGAAATGAGAGATATTGTAAATTAAAAACAAAAAAAGAGCTTGTGAGAATCAAAATTAATGATGGAAATGCTTTTTGGAATGAAATTAGAGTTAATGCTGGTGTCTCAATGTTAATGCTGCTACATTAAACTACTGCTGCCAGTACTCATTTATGCGCAAGGCATTCACTTACTGCTATTAGGCATAAGTTAATGCTGCCAGGCATAACTTACTACTGTTGGGTTAGTTAATACTGTTAGGCTTAACTTAATGCTGCCAGTTTAAGTAATTTGTTAGGGTGATTTCATAATAACTTCAATATAGGATGTCAAATCACAATCAATCGATTTTACACCTTGATATACTCTCTAATCATAAACCCTAACTCAATTTCATCTTTAATCATCAAAACCTATCACAATATTGACCCCAAAGTTTGCTAAAACTCATAATTTGGTTGCGTTTTTGGAAAAACCCGAAGAAAGTAATAGGTTTGAAGGCATTATTGATTTTCTGAATGCAAGTTCTATCAAGTATGCGTTAACTGTTAATCCTACAGTATATGAATCATGCATTCAACACATTCTGGGAACACTATGGCTTAAAGACAATTAATGATGAACGTCAATACGTACAATGCCCTATTAGATAAGAAGAAGAGTGATCATCACTGAAAGAGTTGTAAGAAGTAATCTTATTTTAAAGATGCTGAAGGACTGAATGTACTGCCAACTGATGTAATTTTTGCCAGCTACACTCCATGGGGTATGAAAAATCTTACTCAAAAGCTTACATCTATAAAGCTTATTTTAATCCTAATGGAAATTTTTATCCATAAAGTTTACCTACAATGCCTTAGTGCTATAGACTACAGCTTGTAATGAATTTAGTAGCACTATGCAACTGCTATCATCTGTCTAGCAACAACCAAAAATTTAACTTTCCATGTACATTTATGATATATGATGAAGACTTCGAGTGGGGTAAATTTCTTATGTATCTAAGGTTTATGCAAGTGTTCATGGACAAACAAGTTGAAGGAATGTCCAAACATAAAGGGATTTATGTTACACCTTCCCATACAAAGAAGATTTTTGCTACTATGAAGAGGGAATGAAAAGGTTTCTCTGGGAAAATCACCCTTCTATTTCAAACTATGATGGTTCAAGCTCCAGAAGATATGGGTGAAGATTCAGCTGCTCATATTGATTCCCATTCCACACCCATTATTAATCAACCATCATCATCTAAGCCTCAAAAGAAAAAGTCTAAAAGGAAACAGAGGAAGAGGACAGTAGGTCCTACACCTGCCATCCTGATGAGAACCTATATCTAAACCTTCCTGTGATCCACCTTCAAAGTGTGAGGGATAAGATTGCAACTTACTAAATTGATGAATTTATGTACCAAACTACAAAAGCAGGTTCTTGATTTGGAGGAAGCAAAGACTGCTCAAGCAAAGAAGATTGCCAGTTTAAAGAAGAAAGTTAAGCAGTTGGAAAAGAGAAAGAAGTCAAGAACTTCAAGGCTCAAAAGGTTAAGGAAGTTTGGTTTAGCTAGCAAGGTAGAATCCTCTAATGATGTCAGTTTTGGTGCTCAAGAGGATGCATCCAAACAGGGGAGGAAAATAGCTGATCTTGATGCTGATGCTAAAGTGACCTTGATTGATGAAACTCAAGAAAGATATGATGAAGAGATGTTGTTTGATATACAAGATGATTTACAAGGTGAAGAAGTTGTTGCAGAAATAGAAGTTGTTGAAAAGGAAATTAGTGTTGCTGATCCAGTTACTACTGCTGGTGAAGTAGTTACTACTGCCAGTGCTACAACAACTGTTGATGAGTTAACTCTGGCTCATGACCAATGCATATAGATAAAAGGCGAGCTAAACGATAGGCTGGTACTACTGGCTAGCCAACAAAAATTACTACTACGTGCAGATGTCTAGCACAAGACCAAAGGCAAAAGGAATTATCTTTCATGATCAGGAGGAGTGATGTGCGCTAAAACACACATCATTTGTACCCTAGAAAACGCTAATAAACGGACTAAAACACTAAAATATGAGTAATTATCTTGCAAATATGTGTGTATTGTTTTTTATGTCTTACAGGAACAAAGGATTGAAAACGGAGCAAAAACAGAAATTATCGGGCTTAATTTGGTCAAGTCTTATTATTACTCAAGCTAAGATGAAGTCGTGAAAAGTCCCCAAGCATGCCATCGGAAAGAGCATGAGAAAATGAGTCCAATGGTGCCTTCAGATCTTATTGGGCCAGCCCGAAACCCATTATACGGGCTGGGTCAGCCCAAATTATCGTAAGCCCATTTTTAAGCCCAATAGCAAAACTGAAATATAAAATGGCACATGACATAATGTCACGTGCATTGTAATTAATAACACACAAATCATGAGAGTTGGGGAGTGTGGGGGGGGGGGGGGGGGGAGGGGAGCACTACCCCCAATGACAACAGTAAGAGAAGTGACACATGGCGGGGAATTGTTTATAACTTTTAAACACATTTCAAAATTGTTCAAAGAGTGGAGAAATATTGCGTAGGATTAAAGCTGTGCAAAAGTCCACGTGTCATCGTCCAATTGGTGGATCCAGCTGCTGTGACGCGTTTTAGTACAAGGTGGCAAAATTGATGCCAATGATTGGCTCATTTATTTTTAAGTCGGTGCAATATTTACATTTCCAACCCCTGAATTTTGCAATAAAAAGATCGCTCCCCTCACATTTGGGAGGAGTACTGGAGATTTAATAAGATTTTTTAGTTTTTAGCTTTTTAATGTTTTAAGTTTAGCTTATTTTGAATCTGGCTTATTGTAAAACTGCTATTGTAATTCTTTGAGCATAATTGTAATGAAATGAAGTTCGTGCTGGGATTATATCTACTCATGGCTTATTTTTCTTTCTTTTCTTCTATTTCGAGCGTAGTGACAATAAGCTTTTCATAAGCTTATTTCTGGCTTATTTTGCAGCTTATATAAGAAAAAAAAAGTGTAGATCGAATAAGCCTAAAAAGCTTATTGGTTTCATTTTTGTGGCTTATTCGAGTGTTAATTTAGCTCAAATCTCCAAAAGCTTTTAATCTTGTTCTTATTTCTTGTTTTCACTTTTAATTAGTTTTTCATCACTATGGTTTAGTTTATTCACTGTTTCAAATTTGTGTTGACTGAGCTTATAAAAGTTTCATGTTGATACTAGAAACTCTCGTCTGAGCTGCGCTTGGTTAGTAGAGGTTTATTAGATTTTGTTCGGTTAGTATAATTTGCATTAGGCTTGTATATTTGGTTATCTCTATTGGGTATCGTTATAATTCTTGATAAACTGGTTCTATTCCACAACCAATTGGGCTCTGTTTTGTTTTAAGAATTCTTGATTGGTTTTAGCTCAGTTCATTTATAATTTTAAAAAAGGCACTTTTGTTTAATTGGGCTCGTATTTGTTATTTGTTGGGGCTACATTTTGTATTGGATCTGCCATATTGTTGATTGGGCCATGATTTCTAATAGTGACAGAGTTAAAATTTAATAGGAACTGTTATAGTTTTTAACAGTGTTGTTTATTTTTGATTTGGTGACCATCAACTCATGAGGCGTAGAGCTTAAGGGTTTATTTAGCTAGACCGAATTTGATTATTTGCTTTAGCTAAATAAATCGGATGGTTATCGTTTATTTGCGGCTCTTCAATTCGGTCTTATTTTCTATCCTTTTTCAATTAAATAGTGTAGTTAATTTAAAATGTTTTGCTTTGCTTATCATTGATCAATGAGCGTATGTGAGTAGTTTAACTTGTGTTTGCTAAGTGATTAGTGATTTAGAATTTAAGTGCGGTTTTAAAAAGGTTTAAAAAATTAATAGTCAATTTACATACCGTCATTTACTTTTAATGTAATTTAAATACTTGTCATTTATTTTAAAAATCATTTTACTTTACTTGTCATTTAATTTCTTGAAAACTTGTTTTCAAGATTTTAATTTTCGTTAAACTAAACCCGCACTATAAGAACATTCACATCGCGCTCGCGAGAGCGTGCCGCAATCATTTATTGTCATTTATATCTTTAGATCAATTTATATATCCTTTGTATTTTAAATCTTTATGAATAATATTTAGATTTTATTTTTATTAAAATAGTTTCAAACCAAAACCAAAAACTTTATGACAATCCCGCTCGATTTACCAACTTGAACGTAAGATTTCCATTCACCTCCTCGCCGAGGAAAACGAAACACGTAGTTGATATACTTATTTTATTCTTTCCTAAGAATAATTTGTATGATACTTAGCTTGCGTATACGTATATGTATTTTATAAATATATATATTATATATCTGAGGGTTTATTTGATAAACGCGTGTAAAAACGACCAACATCAAAATGGCGCCGCTGCCGGGGAGAGGTGTAGCGATTTTTACGGGATTGTTTGTGTTCGAGCCTTGAAGATCCTTTCTTCGGAAAGTTTATTTTCGTTCTTATAAAAAAATATAAAAATCCAAAAATATTTTTCTTCTTATTTTTATTTTTATTTTTATTCTCTTTTATAAATATTAAAAAAATACCAAAAATTTTCTTTCTTATTTTTATTTCTTTTCTTATGTATTATTTTCAAAATCTAAAAATATTCTCCTTTACCCTCTTATCCGTTTAATTCTTTCTTCTTATCCTCTATATTGTTTAATTCTTATGACGTCATTCAACCAACGCGAGTGTGGGGGTGTGGACAACCATGTGATGGCTTCGATTGTTATCTATGTACGTGCCAACAGTGTGGTGTTAATCTTCTAGATGGGAACTTGTTTAAATTGCACTTATGGCGAGGATGTAAAGCAATCAATGTTTTTGGTTGTGAAGGCCCCTTATAAAGGTGGATTTTGTTCGTTTTGCGCATACGAGAAAATGAAAATTCATTCGCTATAATTTAAATATTCGAATTATTTTCAATGGAATGATTAAAATTTTTTCCGACTACACTCACACCCGCCTATCTAACGAGACATACTTGTACACTGAGTTATTGTGAAACAAACACTCATTACCGTCTATGATTTCCACCACGACACACCACACATTGTGACTACTAGTGTAGAGCAGGAAATCGGTTACAAGCAAACTATAATGATAATTATTATTCACATAATTTCACCAATTTTCCTATTCTTTGGTTGTGATAATTGGCGGGGTCCCAACCAAGACTTTTCCAGTGTCGTAAACGATAAACCAAAATTTCTATTTATCTAATTCTTTCGGTCTTACCAAAATCAACCTTGCAATTCTACCTTTAACTCGTTAAAATCGAAGGATGAATAAAGAGGAAGTTTTAAAAAGAAAGACATGCAATATAAGAAGAAATAATGAGTGAGAAGCAGTTGATTGATGGCGAAATTAATGATATCACGAATGATTTGAGTTATAAAAGATTTCGAGGTGAGAAGATTGATGATGAATATGAAAGAGATTGTGAGATTAAAATCAAACAACTCTTGCAAGATTATAGTGGTTTGGACATCGAGATGCGGAAAAAGGAGCGCGTTTTAAATGGAAGAAAAGTATCATCTGGCTGCTTCACACACAACGTAAATTAATATCTATTGTCATGACGTAGGATGATTAAATTCCACACACACGAATTAATGTCTCAGATATTCTCTGTCCCTTATTGCTATCAACATCTTCAAGTTCCTCTACCTACTAGAGAGCCCGATACTCTCGTCATAATGGGGACAGCATCGCACAATTCTGAAAAAAATAGACGAATTAAAGAAAGTCTAGTGTTGAGAACCTTGTCCCAATCCAAAGTGAGTCTGAGGATTTTTCCAATAATGAAAGTTAATGTGATATGACCGAGTGTAATGAAACTTCTCCGACTTTTACAACTTTCTCGAATCCTCTCTTTGATTCAAATGACGATTTCACCTCTAGTGATGACGAGTCACTTTCTGATGAGGACGTTCCGATGGAAAATTTCAAAATTTATTCGAACCCTCTTTATTGATGGATGAAAGAAATACATTCCTCAAAGTATTTATCCTATCAATTTCCATGCCGGTCTCAATCATATCGAATCTTGCTTAACCGATGATATTTTAATTGATTTCTTCACCTAAGTTTTGATTATTTCTCGAAGAGTCTCCGGTGAACATTTGTCAATATCAGATCTAATTCCACCGGAATAGAAAGCTGACTTGATCTAGAGGAAGAAATCCGTCTTGTGAGGAATTTTGTTGAATGATTATTCAATTCCCACTATCCGCCGAAGAACTAAATTTGGAAATTGCTGATACGAATTCTTGAGTCCTCTCTCTCATCTCCTATCCTCGTTTATGGATAAGTTGACTCCGAATGGAGGAATCGACTTATTACTTGCTACAAAATGACTCGAAGCCACCAAGGCATTGAGAGACGACTATGTCACGAAGGGGATATATCGTTTTTACTGAAGAATTGGTAATAATGATTCCTTTCTCCTTCCAGAAAATTGAGTCATCTTAACATTGACATTTTAATTAACCGTCATCTCCTCCATCTCCTCCGACCCACCGATTTGAGATTTTGTTTTTAATTATGAAGCCAGAAACGGGTGTTTTGACTACCAAATAGTGAAGGAATTTCTGAATACGATGTTCTTATGCCTAATCTTTTGCCCACCCTTCCCACCTTTGATCCGGATTTGGACTTCACTCCTTCTCATGATTCCCTCGAATCCGGAAATAAAATTTCCGATCCAGGGATATTCATTGAAGTCCAATCCGAGAGACTTTTATCATGGGATGGATTTTCTATCTCATTCATCCATGATCCTCTTTGTCCAGTGTTTGACCTTTTGCTTCTGTTTTCGTCCAAAAACGAGGACAAAGTGTTCAATCCTGGTATTCTCATTTCTCCTCTCTTATCTCATCGGGGCGAAATCATTTCTAATTTTTCTAAGAGCCCGATGATGATTTTTGGAGGGGACATTCCTCACTTGGATGTTCTGTATCTCTATTTCTATCCTCCTTGACCAGCTCAAGTATGGGGGATCGAGTCAGGCTCAAGACTCGGTGAACAAAAATAAGCGCTTCTCGGGAGGCAACCTGTGTCTTTTCTTCTTTCTATTTTCTTGATTAATAAGTGAGTGTGTTATTTTATAGCCCAAGTGTAGGGGCGTGCTTCTTTCTATGGTATGAGGTTCTGTTTTTGCAGGATTCCTCAAGATCATGAAGACCCGTGCTTGTTTTCAATCCTCCAATCATCCGGTCTTCAATCTTCTCCTTATTATGGAATCCTCAATCCTGATCATGTATATATATATTGTTTCCCCTTTCACACTTGGAATTTTTTGCATTTTCCTTTTCATATCGTAGTGTGGGTAAAACCCGATATTTTTTGAACATTGAGGCCAATGTTCCATTCTAAGTGTGGGGGGGGGGGGGATTTCTATCGAAATGTAATCATACCTGTGCCTATATGTTTTTCCCATGCACCCCGTTTGACCAAAATTTATTTAAAATTTTTATTGTTTATTTATGATATAAATAATAAATGATAGTATATAATATATATATATTATATATATATATATACTTATAAATGATATATATATAGTATTAATATAATAAAAAATGATGAAAAAATTAAAATATATAAATGAGTAGGCCCGTAGAACTTGGTAGCTTTTGACTTGACCGAGTTTTAAACTCTAGCTTTCTTCTTAGCTTTTTAGACTAAGCGTTTGCTCAACTTTAAAATTTTGCAAAGGACGAAATATGATAGAGTTAAATAAAGTTTGATGTTGAACTTGATTAGTTGGCATATCTTAGAGCTCATAGATGTAAATTGTGGCTTCTTTGCTGCCATCATCTTAATAAACCGTAATATAAATAGTTGAATTAAATAAATTACTTGTTAGTTTTTGTTTCTAGATTAAATCACATCGTAGGAGATTCTTCTGGTGATAAGGTAAGGTAACACACGAGGTTTTGTCAGTGTTTGTGGGGAAATAGACTCCTGGACCAGGTCGCTCGCATACGATGTGACCTGTTGTTAAAAGACCACATGACTTGAAATTTGGCTATTTAATAATAATTATATTAATAAACGAAGCCAAATAAGACTTCTAGATCATGTCAGACTCGCATACCGATGTGACAGTCGTTTAAAGGGTGGAGGAAAGAATAATAATAAAACTGTGGGCTGATAAAAGTTTATTGTCTCTTGCCGGCTCACAACTGATGTGGCAGTCTTCTAAATAAGGCACATAGTACTAAAGAATCGAAACTGAATAAAAGTTTGCTACTATCTTTCCGCGTCACAACCGATGTTTCAACCGCCTACTAAAAATGTCAAGGAAATCCGAGGTCGAAATATGTTTTGGTGCATCTTGCCGCTCACCACCGAATTGTAGCCTTCTAAAGGGACCTAAGGTTTAATAATGAGCAATACAAAAAAGTGATAAATCCAAATTTCAACTCATGGGTATCTAAATAAAGCCTCCGTCTCAGACTTCGTATCTGATTGTTGCGGATGAAATAAAAAGGATAACCCCTAAATCATGCGAAATTAGAACCTTAATGTGGACCTTATTCTCACCATATCGTCTCTTTAGGAAAGGATTTCAAACTAACTATGGTCTAAACCGGGTTTACTTTATATTAATAAGGACATAATTTATTTGTCATTAATAAAAATAATAATAAAATACTTAGAGGATTTAGGAATAATGGGAGCGAAAAGTTAAAGTTTTTACTTACACAATTAGCATTTATGAGTAGTGTTAGCATCTAATCTTATAAACTGTGATTTCGTTTTAAGCTTAGTTTGGGGATTGTGAAAATCAAGGATGATGAACTCCCGTTCTTTAAGCCTTTTAAATAATGTTATTTAATTCTTATCTTAGTTTTTATTAATATTAAATAAGTGGTTAAAACAAGGGCGCTTTCGAAATAAATGATTTTTGAACCTTTTTAATGGACCTTTTCTGTTCTTGTTTGATTGTGAGGGGGTCATAGGTCAAAAAGGGGATTTAAATATTTATTTTCTAGCGTGTTTTAATTTACATTGCGTGTGGGACCAGCAATGGCTTAGTGTGAGGGAATTTTGATGTGCGCTAAAACACACATCATTTGTATCCCGGAAAACGCTAATAAACGGACTAAAACACAAAAATATGAGTAATTATCTTGCAAATATGTGTGTATTGTATCTTTATGTCTTACAGGTACAAAGGATTAGAAACAGTGCAAAAACTGAAATTATCGAGCTTCAATTTGGTCAAGTCTTATTATTAATCAAGCTAAGATGAAGTCGGTGAAAGTCCCCAAGCATGCCATCGGAAAGAGCACGAGAAAACGAGTCTAATGGTGCCTTCGGATCTTATTGTGCCAGCCCGAAACCCATTATACGGGCTGGGTCAGCCCAAATTATCGTAAGCCCATTTTTAAGCCCAATAGCAAAACTGAAATATAAAATGGCACATGACATCATATCATGTGCATTGTAATTAATTCACACAAATCATGTGAGGGAGCACTACCCAATTGACAACGAGTAATAAAGTGACACATGGCGGGGAATTGTTTGTAACTTTTAAACACATTTCAAAATTATTCAAAGAGTGGAGAAATATTGCGTAGGATTGAAGCTGTGCAAAAGTCCACGTGTCATCGTCCAATTGGTGGATCCGACTACTGTGACGCGTTTTAGTACAAGGTGTCAAAATTGATGCCAATGATTGGCTCATTTATTTTTAAGTCGGTGCAATATTTACATTTCCAACCCCTAAATTTTGCTATAAAAAGATCGCTCCCCTCACATTTGGGAGGAGGACTAGACATTTAATAAGATTTTTTTAATTTTTAGCTTTCTAATGTTTTAAGTTTAGCTTATTTTGAATTTCTGGCTTATTGTAATTCGTTTGAGCTTATTTGTAATGAAATGAAGTTCGTGATGGGATTATATCTACTCATGGGTTATTTTTCTTTCTTTTCTTACTATCGAGATATGTTTAAAGGGACATTGGTTGGGGATTGGATTGACTATTTCGAGCGTAGTGACAATAAGCTTTTCATAAGCTTATTTCTGGCTTATTTTGCAGCTTATATAAGAAAAAAAAGTGTAGATCGAATAAGCCTAAAAATCTTATTGGTTTCATTTTTGTGGCTTATTCGAGTGTTGATTTAGCTCAAATCTCCAAAAGCTTTTAATCTTGTTCTTATTTCTTGTTTTCACTTTTATTTAGTTTGTCATCACTATGGTTTAGCTTATTCACTGTTTCAAATTTGGGTTGGCTGAGCTTATAAAAGTTTCATGTTGATACTAGAAACTCTCGTCTGAGCTGCACTTGGTTAGTAGAGGTTTATTAGATTTTGTTTGGATAGTATAATTTACATTAGGCTTGTATATTTGGTTATCTCTATTGAGTATCATTATAATTCTTGATAAACTGGTTCTATTCCACAACCAATTGGGCTCTGTTTTGTTTTAAGAATTCTTGATTGGTTTTGGGTGTCAGTTTATAGTTTAAGGCACTTTTGTTTAATTGGGCTCGTATTTGTTATTTGTTGGGGCTACATTTTGGATTGGATCTGCCATATTATTGATTAGGCCATGATTTCTAATAGTGACAGAGTTAAAATTTGATAGGAACTGTTATTGTTTTTAACAGTGTTGTTTATTTTTGATTTTGGTACCGGTCAACTCACGAGGCGCAGAGCTTAAGGGTTTATTTAGCTAGACCGAATTTGATTATTTGCTTTAGCTAAATAAATCGGGTGGTTATTGTTTATTTGCGGCTCTTCAATTCGGTCCTATTTTCTATCCTTTTTCAATTAAATAGTGTAGTTCAATTTAAAATGTTTTGCTTTGCTTATTTGATTATTATGCGTAGTGAGTAGTTTAACTTGTGTTTGCTAAGTGATTAATGATTTAGAATCTTAAGTGCAGGTTTTTAAAAATGTTTAAAAAATTTAATTCAATTTACATACCGTCATGTTACTTTTAAATGTAATTAAATACTTGTCATTATTTAAAAATCATTTTACTTTACTTTCATTTAATTTCTTTAAACTGTTTTCTAATGATTTTTAATTCTTAAACCTAAGCCCCCAACTCACTTAAGAACATTTCACAGTCAACTTAGCAAGCATTTTTGTCATTTATATCTTTTAGATCAATTTTAGTATAATCTTGTAGTTTTAAATCTTAGAATTAATATTAGTTTAATTAGTTTGAACAAGAAGTTGCTGAAAAGGAAGTTAGTGCTGCTGATCCAGTTACTACTGCTGGTGAAGTAGTTACTACTGCCAGTGCTACAACAACTGTTGATGAGTTGACTCTGGCTCAGACCTTGATAGAGATTAAAGCAGCTAAACCAAAGGCTGTTACAACTGCTGCCACAACAATTACTACTGTTGTTGCTAGCACAAGACCAAAGGCAAAAGGAATTGTCTTTCATGATCAGGAGGAGCAAGCATCTGCATTTACACCAATAGTTTCTTCATCACAACTTCCACAAGCAAAAGACAAAGGCAAGGGAAAAATGGTTGAGCCTGAAAAGCCATTAAAGAAGAAAGATCAAATTGCACTTGATGAAGAATTGGCACTCAGATTGCATGCTAAAGAACAAGCAGAGTTGGAAAAAGAAAGAGTTGCACAAGAAGAAGCTAGCAGAGCAGCAATTATTGAAGAACTAGATAGCATTCAAGCTATGATTGAGGCTGATGAGCAATTAGCTGCAAGACTCCAAGCTGAAGAACAAGAACAATTCTCTATTGAAGAAAAGTCAAGAATGTTAGTGGAAATGATAGCTGAAAGGAAAAAGTTCTTTGCAGCACAGAGAGCAGCAGAGCAAAGAAGTAAACCACCTACCAAACTCAGATAAGGAATAGAATGTGTGCATACCTGAAGAATATGGGTGGATACAAGCACAATCAGCTGAAAGGAAGGAGTTATGAAGAAATTCAGAAGCTCTTTGACAAAGCATACAAACAGGTAAATTCATTTGTTCCTATGGATTCAGAGGTGGTGAAAAGCAGTGAGACAAGAACAGAAGGAAGTTCTAAAAGAGCAGGAGATGAGCTTGAATCTGATAAATCAAAGAAGCAAAAGATAGATGAGCATGTAGAAGCTGAAAAAGATGATGATCAAGAGGAGGCAGAGATGAAAAGGCATATTGAGATGTTAAAGATGATGAGGTAGCAATTGATGCTATACCTCTAGCCACCAAACCTCTAATGATTGTTGAATACAAGATTGATAAAGATGGAAAGATGGGATACTTTAAATTAATAAAAGCTGATGAAAGCTCAAAAAGGTATTCATCAATGATTAAGATGCTTCAGGATATTGATAGAGAAGACTTGGAGACCCTCTGGAAGTTGGTTAAAGCTAAACATGGGAATAAAATGCCAGAGGAGGATTATGAAAGAGTGTTATGGGGTGATCTAAAAGTAATGTTTGAACCTGACATAAAAAGTGAAATATGAAGAAATCTACAAGGATACAAAGTGACTATTTGGAAGTTGTTTGATACCTATAGAGTGCACTTTGTGAGGTTTAAAAATCTACATATCTTTATGTTGGTTGAGAAAAGATATCCCCTTACACCAATAACAATCACAAACATGCTGAACAAAAAGCTTCAAACTGACCACTGGAATGAGATGTGTTATCAACTACTCAAACTCATGACAAAGTAGGAAAATGGTCAATGAAGTGTTTGAATGCATCCTCCTGGTAATGTTGAATACTTTTAATGAAACTTGAAGATTCAGAAGATGAACATCAAGTTTAGGGGAGGATTGTTGGAATTTAAAGACTTCAAAATATTCTTAGAGTTACTGTTGCTCAGGTATATATTAGTGCTGTCAAGCATAACTTAGTGTTGCTGGTAATACTAATGAAAATTATGCTAAGTAGTTAGTACTGGTAGTATAAAAGTTACTACTGCTAGTAGAAGTTAAGACTGCTCAGAGATAAAGACTGAAAATATACTAAGTAGTTACTACTGCTAGTACAAAAGTTAGTACTGGTAGTGTATGTTAGTACTACTAAAGTAAACTTCTAAGTAGTTAATGCTGCTTGTGCTCAGTTACAACTGTTGAGTGATTACTACTGCTAGAAGGATTATGCTGACAGAGA
>BQNB010104560.1:0-23789 GCA_026074375.1 Tanacetum coccineum | reverse complement strand
CAAAGATGGATGCTTAATTCCTAAAGATCTAGAGGCGAACCTCACATTTTTAGGGTGAATTTTTTTTAGTGATAGAGTTTTTGTGCTAGTCATATAACTCCTATCCAATGAAACACTATTATTACTCAGTTTTCATCTATATGTGCCATAATAAATTTTAAACTTGGGTCATAATTACCGTTTACGCTACATTTCAGTATATTACTCATCTTTCAAGGACAAATCAAATGCAATTGAAGAAATAGTTTCTAAGGCTTTATTTCCCCCTACACTTAGTTTGAACATTATACTCAATGTTATACAAATACCCAAAAACAAATAAAGGGAAAATAACAAAAAGCAAAAGAAACTAGTACTCCCCTGGTTTTGCTCAATATTGGAGAAGAAACAAGATAAACCGGCTAAATCGTCAACCAAGAATCGTCCACGTGAAAATACTAAGAACTTCCGGGCTTCTCCTTATCAAATATAACCTGTAAATCAAAGACAAGAAACAACTACACCACACGTAAAGTTCTATGGGATAATGATATACAACCCTCTTTTATAATGTTTAGACGCTACGAAAGCAATAGAGATAGGATGAATGTACTAATGTACTCGTGGGTTTTTTCAAGGATTAGGAAAATTAAATATTCTAAAAATTACAAAAAAATAATTTTTCAAAAATTCAAGAAAATACAAAATTTACTGTAGCTGGAGTGGTGACGTCATCAGGAAGAATTCCTGACGCCGTCTCCATGAACTGTAAATAATTTTTTCTTCGTTTCTTGGAAAAAAATCTGCACAAATATCATATTAATTATTTCCTGTAAAAATTTACTACATAAACCACAAGAACGATTAGTACAAACATATGACTCAAAACAAACACATAAGACACACGACGCGAATTAACCTAAACTATTTATTTTACATGTTTGAAATGGTTCTTAGAAACCGGATATTTTCTTCTACACTTATTTGATGCAAAATACCTTTGATTATAATTAAGACGAGGTTAAAGACAAAACAAAGTATGATCACATATAATTCAAACATATAAGAAACAAAAAATAAAGAATAAAACATACGACACACCTAAAATGCATAAAAATAAAAGATTTGGTTGCCTCCCAATAAGCGCTTTTGTTTATTTAACGAGTCTTGTGACTCTGAGTCACACTCCTTACGTTACTCCTACTTCGCTTGTCCTAATTTTCCTCTTGATTAGGCATTAGATGGCTTTAGTCACACTTTCGTCTTGCTAATACTCGGGTCCTAAATTCAAGTTATCTGAGTAATAGGTTTTCTCCTGGTCACTATCATCACTTGCTATAACGAAAGGTGGTAGTCCTTTATATCTATACGTTTAAACCTTTCCATTTTATGAGGCATCTTAAATGTAATTTTTTTTATCCTTTTCAAACATGACCGTTCTTTCAAGCCTAGAATCCTTCATAAACGGCTTCCCTAATACCATTCCTCCAAGATAATGATCTATGACACTAGTGGTATCTTCCAACACAACAAACTCACATTCATAAATAAAATTTCCCACAAAAACCTTTAATCCTCTAACTCTCCCTACAAAATTGCAATTTTTCCCAAGATTTGATGGTCTTCTTCTTGACTTTAATCCTTCACTCATGATCCAATAATAATTGAGCCTAGACATTACATTAATTGGTGATTTCAAATCGATGTAAGCTTGTATTTTAAGGAAGTGGCCAATCAGGCTATGAGATTTATATGTTATTCAAGTTTCTTGTTCTTAGCTTAGCACTAACCCAAAAAGATCAAGGATTATTTAAAAGCCATTCATGATATTCTAACTCCTCTCTAGTGATGAAGATGTTAAAGTATTCTAAGTCATCCTCTTCTTCTTCCTCCTTTACTTCTTCTTCTGACTCCTCACTTTCTTCGTCTCCTACAACTAACTCAAATTAGGGTTCTCCTTCTAGGTAAGAAGGTTCACTAGCGGGAGGTGGAAATTTTTTGCCAACATATTCAAGAAGCTTATAGAGCTTTCAAATCCTTCTACTAATGGGTGAAGTCGGTGATCTGGGTGGTGATGATGGATTCACGTTCTCCATAATGAAGAGTGGAATAATTTAATGGAAATTACAAAACAAACACACAAATAAAAGATAGACTAAAAGAAATCTAATTATAAAGAAAAGAAAAATCTCACTTGATAGGAATCTTGTGAGTAGACCTAAGCTAAATAGAATCCGAAACATAGACCATTCCCCAGTAGCGGCGCTAAAAACTTTGTTAATACAAATATTCACCCAAAAACAATATTTATATTTAATGATCCTCATATTTTGATAACAACAAATATAATGTCATACTACGTAAAAGTTTACGTAAACAAGTTATTTAGTCGAAAGTTTACTTGCCGTCGACAAATCACTTAAGGTATGAATATGGCATTATTATACATAGTTAATGATCAAATAAAAATATTATCATTTGCATAAACCTTTTCTAATTAAATGATTTAAGTTAACACATGATTAATTATAAGCTAGTTATATTAATCATGTAATACAAAATAAGATTAACCATAAGTGGAAACAATCTTTTCAAATCTTTCCAAATCTTCCCAAATATAGAAAATTTTTCCTTATTGGTGATAAGAAATATTTTCTCTTAGAAGAATCTATTAAACTAGTTTTAATAATTACAAAACAATATTTTGTATAGATTTAGGGTTAATCACAAAATGACAAATGTTGTCCCAGCTCCACCCACGGATCCACCAAATACACAGGATGAATCCAGGGTATGGGAGATCCGTGAGTCGTGCGAATCATATTCCTGGGACAGATTTGAATTTCAAAAGGTTGCCTATAAATACTAACCTTAAGCTTTCATTTTATACAACTCTTGACAAATATTTTCTCACACATATTTTATCTTTTATATATTCTTTAATCATTATACTTGTTACATAATCCATTACAAGTGATCAACTCATTCTACTCTTTAGTGAAGAACACTCAAGAAGACGTCAATCTTCAAGTGTTAATAGTTTAGTTGTGTCATCACGTTTGTGATAATCATTCATCTTGTATATCTTGTATTGTATGTTGTGTGTATGATAGGATAGTATTTAGGCCATAAAATACATAGTGTGTTAGATTGGTTCTATCTCGAAGTAGAACTCGGTATTTAGCTTAGTACCAGAAAAAGTGTAAGCGACGTGTACGGTTTTCTCCGTCTAAAGGGAGCTTGTTAACATAGTGAAGATAACTCTCAAGTTGGGTACTTAGGGTTTGGAGTAGTGCGAAGAGGAGCTTCATAGCTGAACTACTATAAATCATTGTGTCATCGGTTTGATCTTTCTTATCTTTACTTGTTCATATCTCGTAGATTGTTTATTTACTTATTGCATCTCTATCATATACACGTGTGTATATCTCTTGCATTCACATAAGTCGATAATCTAAATTTTAATTTTTAAATGGTAAAAACTATTCAACCCCCCTTTTAGTTTCCATAATTTTTATCGTAAACGTTTTTACATTTTGTAATTATCAAAACATTGAGAGGTCGAAAAATATAAATAACATTTTTAGACATTATTTGTATTAACATCCTGCTTGACATTCTATGATGTACCTGTATTTAAATCAAAACTTTGTTCCTTCTGAACATTGATTGATGTACCTGCACTTAAATCCAGAGTTTGTTTGCATTCATGAATTTTAGAGATATCTACATTGGAACCATGTGTGGATTCACTGTCAGCCTTGCTTGTGCAAGAAGTAAGTATCTTTCCCGTAGGAACCCACCTAAGACGGTTCATATAATTGAACCAGGAATGATTTTTAGCGTCGCTAAAAGCCCATAATCTTATAGTAGCACTGGTGGGTTTGGTGGGTTGTCCCATACCTGTACTTGCACTACGAAAGATATTGATGCTTTTAGTGACATACTTGATGCCAACAACTATTAGCGAGTTCAAACAGATGGTCGCTATAAATGAGTTGTAGACTTTTGAGATATATTAAAATTACGTCACTAATAGTATCGATCACAAATATAAGATAATATAAGTCACTATATAAAAATAAAAGTTGTTTCTAATATTAGCCGCCAGTTTCGTTGATTGGTGGTCAGATGTCGGCTACAATAAGTAAATGAGGAAAATCTATCACCCGTGTGTGGTGGTGGGGTCGCTATTATGGGGTTTCGCACGTCGGTGGCACCACCACCGGTGGGCAACTACCGTCCATCATACCTCAACTATTATAATCGGATTAATTTCATATAACACAAATAGAATGTATTTTTTAGCTATCGAGAAAAAAAAACATTATGAATAAATAATTCTTGGATGTGGTCGCTTGATCGGCACCACAAAGGTTTCATGTTGCCTCCGGCTCGCTCTTTGATAGACTCTCATATCCTTGAGGTTTCTCCCATTGCTACTCGTTGGAATCGTAGTATCCCCATTAAAGTTAACATTTTTTTGTGGAGGTTGTTGTTGAACAAGCTTCCCTCTAGGGTGAATTTGGATAGGAGTGGCATTGATGTTCATTCGATTCTCTGCGTTGAAACGGTTAATCACATCTTTTTCACTTGCGAGGTTGCTTCTGATTTGTGGGCTTTGTTGGCTAAATGGTGGGAGCTTGATATTCTTTTTTGTGCGAATATGACAGATTGGATCTCGTGGCTTGATACCTCGTCTTCTCTAATAAGGTGCGAGTTTTCCTTGAAGGTGTGGGAGGGGCTCTTTTATGGATCATTTGGAGCTTTCATAATACGTTGGTTTTTTCTAATTCCCTTCCTAGGAAGGCGTTGCTATGGGATAACATTGTTTCTCAATCGTTTATGTGAATCTCCTCTAGAAATCGTAATTTTAAATTTAGTTGGGTAGGTTGGTTACAAAATCCTATTGCTACTATATCTTCTTTATAATTGTTTCTAGCTGTTTGCCTAGTTCTAATATAAAGCGGTGTTCATTCAAAAAAAAATTAAAGCATGTTTGAATAAACATAAAATTTTCATCTTAAATTAAGGTAAATATGAAATTGCCCATTAAGGTAAATATGAAATTGCCCCTTAATGTACATCATCATAAATTACTATAACTATATATCATTATCTTTATACTATTAAGCAAAGACTCTTGAAACTTGGTTTATTTGTTAGAATTGAGCCGTATCTACAAACTTGCCATCTCAAGAGGGTTTATGACTTTTAACCATTCACGTGTACCTTAAACATCAACAAATCTTCACTTATTACACGCGAATTAAAGCTTTTAACTCACGTATACAAATAATATTTTATCTTATGCTCCTCTATCTTCTTTCAATCACGTTGGTTTTCTTTTCTTCCTAACTTGCGACTCATTACGTGTACTATTCAATACTTGGATCAAACAAGAACATAAGTAGATTAATTAACATAACATCTATAAAGTCATGCCAAATGTATCCATACTGCGATTCAAATAAAAACACATGTTTCAAAATCTTATTACAAGCTTATTTTATTGTTTTATACAAGATAATTTCAGTTGTTGTCTTTGTTGAACAACAATAATTTTCTTTCACTTCGGAATTTTCATGTGTTTACAAAACGTGGGTTCTGCGTGTCAGCCTCAACTCTCTAGTCTTTTATACAAGTTCAAATATTTGATCCACACAAAGAAACCAAAAAGAAAATGGTAACTAACCATTAAGGAAACTGTCAAGTAGTGCTTGAAACCAAAGAAGCCAAAGCATACTCCTACAAGTTGGGGGTGACGCAGACTTCCGAGACAAATGATTAATATGATATTAGTTGGCCTAACGGTTAAAGAAAGTGACAAAAACGTGTTTCATTATGTGAATGTCAAATACTCCATTCGTAAAAATTTACAATCTTTATTTTCATTTTGAAATGTCTTAAAATAATTGCTATTTTAAACCAATTAAAAGAAAGTTTATTATATTTGTATGAG
The DNA here is from genome assembly GCA_026074375.1 of Tanacetum coccineum. Classification (NCBI taxonomy): domain Eukaryota; kingdom Viridiplantae; phylum Streptophyta; class Magnoliopsida; order Asterales; family Asteraceae; genus Tanacetum; species Tanacetum coccineum. The sequence continues at coordinate 17,848 of BQNB010104560.1, read as the reverse complement.
ATAGTTGAATAAGGAGTGTAGTGGTTACACTTTTTAAAATTGTGTTTTTTATATGAAGACAAAAATTTTGATACGGAAGAATACTACCGTAAGTTTGATTTTATAGAATTAAAAACCGGCTCGGGAAAAGTCATGCACAAATTATAAATCTGATAAAAATAATCATGTATTGCAATACAATCATTCCTTTTGGTATAAGAACGAGTTTAGGTTTTTGAAAAAATATTGGGAAGACTGTGTACATCATTGACAAAAAAAAAAAAAAAATAAGGCTTGAAGCAAGCAATCCTGCTACCGTAAACATTTGTTTTACTCCCTTCGTCTCTAAATAAGTGTCCACTATTGACTTTTGAAGTCATTATTCTTCAACATTGACCTTAAATTATTTTGTTTGTGTTATATAATACTTGAGTAAATCATACCAATGAAAAAATAGATTTAAAACTAAATTCATTCCATATATTTTTTGACATCAAGTATTATATAACACAATCAAAAATAATTTGATGTCAAAGTTGAAGAATAATGACTTCAAAAGTCAATAGTGGACACTTATTTAGGGACGGAGGGAGTACTTTGTATTAGAAAGTGTTAGATAATAAGGGTTTGTTATTATCCTGGATATCTTGCTTGTATCGTGTTGAGTTCACTTTTCGTATAAAGTATTTCGACCATTTATATGCTTGAGTTGCACGAAATCTCTATCGGGATAATACAAGAAGAGTAATAATTTGTGTCTAGGCACAAGAACACAAATCAAGAGCAAAAGAGATAATGTATGTGTGTTTTTTTGGTACTGTTTTTGAGGCCAAATGTTCATGTATATTATTACAGGAAGTTGTGACAGTTTCGGGTAGTTAAAGTTGGTTAAAACTGAATTTTACAACCAACTGGTCATAGACTTTACGTCGTAACACTAAGCGTTATGGCGTAATGTCTATACAACTTTTCTTGTTACGACGTAACCAATATTAATTTACGGCGTAATCAACAAGCCTTAAAACTAGAAACATGTTACGGCGTAACCTATTCGTATAGGTTACGACGTAAACAACCAAAAGGCTTAAGTCACTAACCCAGCATGTTTACGGCGTAAACATAATGTTTACAGCTTAAACCCTGCACTTCATGTCTTGGTTTATTTCACGTTAGCTCAACAAGTATGCACTCCACACAACCCTAACTCGTATCTGAGCCGAACATGAAATGTCATTGGTCTCTAGTAAATCACCATTACTTAAATGGCCGTCGATGACACTAAAATCACCAACAAATCCCCCCCATTTTAGTATAATCCTTGATTTACTAAAACATATATAAAAATATATGCAATTATGTTAAAGCAAACATAACGAAACAAACAAATACATAAATGAAAATGTCTTGCGATTGAATTTTCATCTTAGTATAATACACATTCCAAATATTCAAAAATCGGGGTGTCGTAACGATTGAACCGGCCAATCCATTTGAATACCTGAAGATACTATACACATAAGTTTTTACAACACTCTAATGTTTGTTTACTTGACACTATTACAAGCCATGTGTCCCAATCCATTAATGAACATATAAGAAGCCAAGTCCAAGCTTCTTGAAGTGGCAAAACTTCATGTTCACATAGGTGATTCTCTTAGTCTTGCACCTGCATTTGCAATTTTTTAAAAGAACCATTAAGAAGGTAAACTTCAACCGAACCATCACTTGCAGGTCTGAACACATACCTCGGAAAGATAAATACATACGTTCCAATCTCTATTCCAATCTCTAGCTATGAGCTTTCCACATTGAATTCAGCTTTTAATGTTATATTAGACAGGAATTGGGTATCTCATAGGTAGTAGATTTATATGGACTTTAATCCCATCCCCATCACTGACTTAATCACTAAGTCCCTAGTTAGACCCTTCGTCAAGTGGTCAGCTAAATTATATTGTGACCGAACAAACTCAATAAATAATAACACCAGTTTGTGTAACTCCCCTAATCATACTATGCCTAACACCTAAGTGTCTAGACTTCCCATTATATATTTGACTATAAGCCTTAGCCATTGTGGGAGCACTATCACATCGGATAGATATTGGTGCTATTAGTTTTGGCCATATTGGAATCTCATGTATCAAGTTTCTTAGCCATTCTGCTTCTTTACCAGCAGCAGCCAATGCTACAAACTCAGATTCCATAGTAGAACCAGTAATGCATGTTTGCTTCTTAGAAGCCCATGAAATGGTACCCCCCCAAGCAGGAACAACCATCCACTCGTAGAAGATGAATCTTCAACATGATTTATCCAGCTAGCATCTGAATAACCTTCTAACACCGTAGGATATCCCATATATGATAAACCATAATTCATAGTACATTTCAAGTACTTAAACACCCTTGTTATTGCTTACCAATGCTGTCTACTAGGATTACTAGTAAATCTGCTCAATCTACCAACTGCATAAGCAATATCAGGTCTAGTGCTAGTCATAGCATACATAAAACATCCAATAGCTCTAGAATATTCGAGTTGATCCATAGGTTTGCCTGTATTTGGCTTAAGCTTTTCTACCGGATCCATGGGAGTTCTTACCGAAGAACAATCTTCATGATTGAATTTCTTAAGTATTTTATCAATATAACGAGATTGTGTAATTACAATCCCTTTATTTTCACGTTTAATCTTAATACCAAGAATAACGTCTGCTTCTCCCGTACCTTTCATTGAGAACTTTGATGACAAAAATTTCTTAGTTTTATCAACTTGGTTTTGGTCAGTTCTAAAAATCAACATGTCATCAACATATAGACAAATTATGACACCTTTACCGAAGCTATTAAATTTGCTATATACACACTTGTCAGATTTGTTTAAAAGAAATCCACTTGACAACACAACCTCATCAAACTTTTGATGCCACTACTTAGGTGCTTATTTCAGTCCATACAATGACTTGACTAGCTTACACACCTTATGCTCATTGCCTGGCATAACAAATCCTTCTGGTTGCTTCATATACACTTCTTCATCCAAATTACCATTTAAAAATGCTATTTTGACATCCATTTGATGGATCACTAGATTGTGTATAGCAACTTAAGCTAACAACAATCTAATAGTAGTGATACGAGCAACTGGTGCATAGGTATCGAAGTAATCAATCCCTTCCTTTTGTCTAAAGCCTTGGATTTCCAATCGAGCTTTAAACTTGTCAATTGTTCCATCGACTTTCATCTTTCTTTTGAATTTCTATTTGCAACCTAAAGGTTTGCAACCAGGGGGTAAATCAGATAGAACCTATGTATTATTTTCCATAATAGAACCAATCTCATCGTCAATTGCTTCATTCCAAAAAGCAAAATCTCAAGATTGCATAGCTTCATTATAGGTTCTAGGATCCTCCTCAATACTATAGCAGTAAGAGTATTATGATCCAACTTGATCACTTGATCCCTCAACTAAGTATAGCTGAAAATCAGAACCATATGATTTAGCTTTCTGAACTCTTTTACCTTTACGAGGTTCAGGAATCTCACTTGGTACATCATCAGAATGATCATCCCTTTGAGATTCATCCAAATTTGGTATAATATCCTTTGGTCTAGGTATTGAAGAGAAACTATTCTCATCAAATATTGCATCTCTTGATTCTATAATTGAGTTAATAGAAACCGAGTCATTAGGTTCAATAACATAAAACCTATATGTTTTGGAATGCTCAGCATATCTAACAAAGATGCAATCAATACCCTTTTCACCCAAAGTTTTCTGTTTTGGGTTAGGAAGCCTAACAACGGCCCTACAATCCCAAACTCGCAAAAATGCCAAGTTAGGTCATTTCTTATACCAAAGTTCATATGGAGTAGTCTTGTTCCTTTTATTAGGAACCCTATTTAATAAATAGCAAGCCGTTAACATGGCTTCTCCCTAGAACCCCTTACTCAAACCCGAGTAAGATAACATGGAATTAACCATTTCCTTAAGAGCTCTATTTTTCCTTTCAGCCACACCATTTTGCTATGGTGTATAAGGAGCTATAGTTTCATGGACGATTCTTACAGATTGGAAAAATACAAGATCATAATATTCACCACCTCTATCTGTGCGTAAGGTTTTAACTAATTCATTTTGTTGCAATTCAACTTATGTTTTATAAATTCTAAATTTATCAAGCGCTTCATCTTTTGCATGTAGCAAGTAAACATAGCTAAACCTAGAGGCATCATCTATAAAAGTTATCACATACTTTTTATTACCTAAATATGGTGTTGCATGAAAATCGCACAAATCACTATGTATCAATTCAAGTATGACAGATTTCCTTGTTATACTTTTAAATGGTTTCCTAGTGATTTTTGTTAACATACAAGTAGTACATTTATCAGGATTTTCATCAATAGCACGTATCAATTCATCTTTAGATATTTCAAGCATTCTTTTCTAAACAAGCATGCAATAATGGGGAATTAACAACAGTAGAAGAAGACATATAAACAGAATCCGAATCATCCGAAACTTTATTCAAATTCAACATAAACATACCATTGTTATAATAACCAAGTCCTACAAATACACCACACTTCGATAAGATATACTTATCGGATTCATATACCTGCTTATATCCACACTTATTTAATACAGGACCAGAAATTAAATTCATACAAAGTTTTGGAACATACAACACATTAAACAAAGTAATAGATTTTCCTAAACTAAATTCCAGCACTACACTTCCTTTTCCATAAACAGGAGCGAAATGATCATCACCTATGTAAAGTACAGATCCGTCTTCCACCGGTTCATATGTCTTAAACCAGCAACGATCTTTACAAACACGAGTTGTAGTACCAGAATCAATCCACCATGCAATTGCATCAACCTACACATAAAATGCTTCAGAAATTAGGGAAATAGAATATTTAACAAATTTGTTCCAAACAGGCGCTAAATTCTGACCTTGGTCTTGGGAATGGTCCTTAGACCCCTTTCCCGAACCACCAGCATTTGCGTTCTTCTTATCACCACTACGGCAATCCCTCTTGAAGTGACCAGTCTTACCACACTTCTAACATTCCAACTTAGGTTTCTTGTTGGAACCCGAACCACTACTGTGTTCATTGAAATCATGTTTATTTCCTTTGTTTTGTTTGTTGTTCTTATTTTTACCCTCTTCTGTCATGTTCACAGAAGGTCTAGCAACTTTTTTACCCTTGCCCTTGTCACTGTCTTGCGCCCTTAGAGATTCCTCTATACGTAAGTGACTACCAAGTTGGACTAAAGCCAAATCGTCTTTACCATGTTTCAAAGTATGTTTGAAATCCTTCCAGGAAGGAGGCAACTTATCAATTATACTTGAAACAGAAATGGATTCATCCATTTTCAAGCCATGTTTTGTGTATTGTCCAGGGATTCTAAGGAGTTCATTGTACTGTTCCATGACCAGTCTAGAATCGACCATCTTGTAATTGTTAAAATTACTAACAAGGAATTTCTTACTTGAAGAATCCTCTGCCATGTACTTAGATTCAAGTGAATCCCACAACTCCTTAGCCGCTTCAACATTCGTATATACATCAAAAAGAGAATCAGACATACCATTCAATATATGACCCCTGCATATGTAGTCATCATTCTCCTACTTTGCCCTTATCCTTATTGCTTCTATTGTTGCATCTTCCAACAATTTCGGCATCGGTGTTGTCAACACATAAACCACCTTCAACGTAGTCAACAAGAAATGCATCTTTTTCTGCCATCACCTAAAGTCATGCTCCTTAAACTTATCTAGTTTCCCAAAATTCATAGTCATCTCCTTCACCCTATTTCCAGTCATGATCACAATAAATACTTTATACGTTTGTTAGATGTTTAGGGTGTGTGATGATCCTGGATATCTTGCTTGTATCGTGTTGAGTTTACTTTACGTATAAAGAATTTTGACCCTTTATATGCATGGGTTGCAAGAAATCTCTATCGGGATAATACAAGAAGAGTAACAATTTGTGTCTAGGCACAAGAACACAAATCAAGAGCAAAAGAGATTATGTAAGTGTATATTTGTCTGTCAGAATGAGACTAATCTATTTGTTTATAAAACAGATTGTAAAGATAGTTTTATGCAGTTAATAGTTGGTTGAAAACCAACTTTTACAACTGTTTTTTCAACAGTCACGGTTGGGGAAATAAGAGGGAAAAACAACGGAATAACTTTCTTGGAGCACCAAATATAAAATAGCAAGGGGCTCTGCCCCTTGACCCCTCAAGGGGGCGCAACCCCCTTGACCCCTGCATTTTTTCATGGTTGAAAACATATTAACTCAACGAGTGTACTCCACACTTTCCTAACTCATATCCGAGCCGAATATGAAATCTTATTAGTCTCTAGTAAATCGTCATTACCTAAATGGCTGTCGTTGACACTAAAATCACCAACAAATCCCCCCTCTTTTAGTGTAATCCTTGATTTACTAAAACATATATAAAGATATATGCAATCCGAGTCCGTAAGATGAAATCTCATTGTCTACTAGTGAATCGTTGCTTTTACCTAAAATGGCGTCGATGGAACCAAAATCACCAACATCTTCCAACCTAGATTTGTAAAATATGCAATGCGCACTATATGAAAGAAAGCTTTCGGTGTATTCAATTATACTAACTAGCTGTAGAAAATTATAGAATATAAACAGTTTTTAGAACAGTAATACTCAATAATTAGATTTCATACAAACAACCTCCTTTTATTTTCATTACTGCATCAAGCATATACTTAAATGTTTTTATAACATTGACAAAACATCATCCAATTCTATTTCCTGCATATAAATAAAAAATTAAAATTAAAAAAAATCATAAGATACATTTTTTTGAACGGCTCATAAAATACATATTATTTTATATTGGTTTTGGATTTAAGTACAGTAATACATATTATTTTTTCATGTTGTCGAGTTTGCCTCCTTTTTTCCTTTCTTAGATGGGCAATCAACTCATCAAGCATGGAATTGATATTCACTTTCACGTTGTGGTCTGTCATGCTGTTGTTTAAAGATGGGAAACAACGTTAGGCCTTCAAATATGAATATGATTTTGTTGAATAGCGAAACTGAAAAAAAATGTAGAAATGAATATTACCTCATGGGTATCAATATCGACATTGTTCCCAGCTTGCTATGCGAAGGAAGAATAAAATGTTTGGTCTTTATAAAAGTAGTAGAAATTGGCGTAAGATGTTAAAGTATAAAACTGAAAAAGTGTAGACATGAATTTTACCTTGATTTCTTCATTGAATATCCTTTTCGTAATGTCAGTTAACACGTTTTTTGTTGCCTAGATAATGAACGCATTGTTTGATTTGTTCATCTGTGTAAATGCAAGACATGAACTGTTAAAAATACCGTAATACTTTGCAATATAATTGATGAAATATAAAGCATATGACGTATACCCCACCGTTTTGGTTGTTTAAATAGTTTTCTTGAATGTTTTGTGAAATGTAAGAGATTGTATTTATAAGCACGTACATGGTTTCTTCGCCCGCCAAAATTATTTCATTTAGTTAGAAATTAATATAATATTCGTTAGTTTGTTGTCGTCCCTTGAGTGATAAGATCCACCTTTTCCTCTAGTTTGTTACTGTATCTTATTATATCTTATCTTCAAGTGTATCACTTTTTGCTCTACTTTGTTAATAGCTATAATATAGGCATCTTTTATTTTCAATGGTTGAGATTTAATATGAAGAACATTTCGATGGCTGAGATTAAGTTTCATGCAATGTTTTTTCTCTATGCTCCGCCGGCAATAGAAAAGGAAATATTCGTTGGTTTACAAGCCAACATACCAAACACAGCAAGTAACTCAAGACAATATTTTATTTGGTTTAAACAAATTCCATTCTCAGTTTCAAGAACTTCTACACCAAGAAAATATTTTAGCTTTCCCAGATCAGAAACTTAGAACTTAGGAAAGCTATAAACTTTGTTATCTCATCTTCATTATTAACAGTTATAACAATATCATCCAAATAAACCAAAAGCATTATGAAAATACCTTTATCAGATTTGGTAAATAATGAAGAGTCATTTGAATAAACTTATGTTCAAGCAGAGTTTCTTTTAACTTTTCATTCCACTTTCTTGGAGCTTGCTTAAGCCAATACAAAGATTTGACTAACTTGCAAACTCTTTTATCAGATTTATCAAAATAACCATCAGGTAACTCTACATAAACATCCTCAACAAGTTCCCCATATAAAAAGGCATTATTAATATATAACTGATATATAGGCCATTTATATTGGATTGCGTCTGTTAGCATTAGTCTAACAGTTACAATTTTAACCACACGTGAGAATGTTTTCTCATAGTCTATACCCTCTTTTTGATTAAAACTCTTAGCCACTAATCTGGCTTTAAACCTCTCAACATCACCAGTGCATCTGTATCTAACTTTAAATACCCACTTACAACCAATAGCCTTTCTTCCCACTGGTAACTCAATAATATACCAAGTAACATTTCTATTTAAAGCCTCCATTTCTACATTCATAGCTTCTATCCACCTACTATCTTTGCAGGCTTCATTATAATTTTTTGGCTCATAGATTTTATTTAGATTAGTACTAAACACATAATTCTCTTTACTTACACTGCTATAGTTAACATACTTATCAACCCCATACTTAACTTTCTTCTAAGACAAAATCACCAAGCTTAGCTGGTAATTTTGTCCTTCTACTAGACTTTCTAGTAAAGTATTTCAACCCACTGCTTTTACCTTCTGGGTTGATATGTGCACCTAATTTAGGATTTTCAAACACATTTTCAAAACTTTGTAAGTTCTCCCTCAGATTCACTATTAAATTCATTTGATACAGTGTTATCAACATCATCTGCAGCTCCTACATCACCAGTACCGCCATGTGTTGTAGTGGTTTGAGGACTGTTACCACCACTACCCTCACTGGTAGAAACATCAGTAGGCTACTGCATTTTCCATATCCTTATCTGCTTGTACAGACTTTGATGATTTATCAAAGTTTTGTTTTTCATTTGCAGAATTGAGATTTGCAGATGTATTAACAAAGTCATCACTAGTTTTATCTATCACTTTGAGACCTGGGTATTTCATCATAAAAATTTAAACTGTTGGTATGTGCTTAATTACACATACCTTTTTCCATTAAAAACGGACTTAAATGACTAAAAACGTACCAAAATACATCGTATTTGTATGTTTTGCATTTGTATTGTGTAGAAAACGGATATTCAAGAACAGGACAAAAAGAAAGCCAAAAACAAACAAAGCCGAGCACGGAATGGAAAAGACAAAGTCAAACCAAAGCCAAAATCAGTCAAAGTCAGAAAATCAACCCCGACAAAGTCAAAAGTCAACCAATTGAAGAAAATACAACTTGAGGGACTAAAATTGCCAAACCTCAAGTTGTATTACTAGAATAACAAGACAAGGGCTGAAATTACAAATTGGGTGAAGAATAACTTGAGGGGCCAAAGCTGCCAACTTACCCAAACATCATTTTTCCCGCCCAACAAAACCCAGGTACAACTAAGGGATGTCTTCCCATACTTTTACCCTGCAAACCACTCAACACCCTGGATAAATCATTTCAACCACTCCACTATTCCCTCCCCCCATAGAAAAGTTATTAAAAAGTATATATAAAAAGTATGTATCCACGTTTATATGATTTACAGCTAGTATAATCATGTTTCTATAAAAATGATGTTTAAGGTTCACAGACCTATACGTCGTATAAGGGCAAGCCCTATACGACGTTTCACTAAAGTTGCATTATAAATTAATATTTTTCTCACACAACATATGATAGCTCGTAACTTGCATATAACTGTTAATAACGTTAGCCGGTCGATTGACCTATGATAATTTTATTTATTAAGAGCTTTAATGCCAAAAAAACCCAACCACGCAGGTGGCAAAACCCTCCGTTCATACCTACACCATTTGAGATGATAGGTTTTTTCCTATGATAAGCTAGACCACATAAAGTTTTAGAAACGAAAACCCACAATGATTGTATGTTAATGTTGTGATGCAAATATGAGAAAAGGTAAAAAAGAAGAGAGGCAATACCAATAGTTAACATGACACATGATTATCTAAATTTATTCTTATAAAATTTATGTGAGTCTAGCATTCCTCATTTTCTATTCTAGACTATTGAATGTTGATTTATGTATACCTTTCGTCAACTAATGTTGTTTTAGGTATTTTAATCTAGCCAAATCCACAAACTGATCTTAAAGGCCTATAATGAATAACCCACTGTTCCTCGTTCATGATTCAAAAACTCTCATAATTTAAAATAGTATCCTAATTTGGAGTTTTGACGTATTCTCTAAAGTCTAAACTCTACTTAGTATTGAACTCATTATTAGAACATATAACCTGCGAATTATTCTCATGACATTCACAATACAAAACCAAACTTAATGGATATATACATTTATCTTTTTAACTCACTACTGTGTTGTAGTGATATGTATACAGTTCAAAGAAACCATGGTTTTTCAATTTTATATAACCATGATTTTGTCATAAATTTCATGGTGAGTGAATACAGATAACTAAAAAATGGTAGTATGTCAAACATGGCTCACGGGACCAATTATTTTGAGAACCATATCCCACGCATAAATTTAAATTACTGAAATTGACTCACACTGTAAACTGGATAATCGCTCGTATGTTCAAAGATAAAAGGATAATACGCTATTTATTTAGAACTTGTAAAGCAAACCGGTAAATGTGTAAACTTTAAATTTTTTAAATTATTTATTTGAAGAACATAACTTATCTACATATCTGCCATATAACCATTTGACCAGATTTTTTTACTTGACTCTTTAAGTTTAACCAATCTTAAGTGACGATAAAACAAAACCCATATCAAACAATTATAATTAATTAAGGGTTATTGGTAACTCTGTTCAATCAAGTAAACAACAACTTCATTCTTAAACCCCTCGTTTAGATGTCTAAATAATGTGTGAGCTAGTCACTTTGAAAGCTTGCTTAAATATTCTATAAAATAATCAAGGGATAATAACAAACAATTTCATAAATAATTTTACAATTTTTCGTACAAAGTTTTATATCTAAGAGCTAATTTTTTTTCTGTAAGTTAATGAATGTATACATATTTTTCACCCAACAATTTTACCTCTTAAATTTTCAATCTACTGTAGTGAGCTTTTCTGCAAACACATCCATGATACCACATGCCTTTCACATTTCCATCAAGTTGAAAAGGGATAGAACAAATAGACATATAGTAATGAAATTTCATAAAAATTCAGTAGTTTGATCCAAAATTCCTTCTTAAGATATAACAAGTTGGGATATTGCCCGCGCGTTGCGGCGGGGATTAACTTAGTCTCGAGTAGTATGTAGCTTACAACATTGCGTAACTCAAACTTAATCATTCTTCTAAGTTCAATCACTCAAGCTAAATATTTCTTAGCAGTTTTTTTTAGTTTTGTTCATGTATTGTGAGACTGGTTACCTGATAGTGTATTTACAAATTTTCTAACATTAAAATAAAGTGGAACTTGACTAACTAAACCTCTTTTTCTGATGGAGTTAAACCTTTACAAAAACGAATGAGTAAATAGTAATGGTGTTTTCGAACAAAATACCAAGTTACAATGCTAGTTGGTAGGCGTGTACTGTCATGCATAATTTATATACTTTAGTAACCTTTTACAAAAACACTAAAATACTTTAACAAACATATCAATAATTATTTCATATTATTTGTTTATTCTTTTGTCACTTAAACATAACTGTTGAATAGCTAGATAATTAGACATCAGAAGGAAACTCGGTTTATCAAAACATTCGAGGTAATCTCTAAATAAATTTTGTTTAAATAGTCTTATATTGAACAAACTGTACCCCGCAATAAAGGATCGGCGTTCACTCTGCAGTACGCTCTCATTAGAGTCCAACGCCTGCATTTTCCTTTCCAGTTCCAGACTTTTTCTGTTCGCCTCGGCGAGCTTTGCATCAGCTTGAAGCATGTTTTCTTCCACCTCTAGCTTTATCCCCAATTCCGGCGACTAAAGTGTTTGCATCGGCCAATTTAGTCTAAGATCTAAGTTGAACTTATTTATTTTCTTCATCAATTTCGTGCAACGCCTTTTCAAGCCGCATAAAAGTCGACACATATGTTTGAAACTTACAAAATGCACAACAAATGGTAAACAGATAAATTACACATTAAGGAGTAAAAAAAATCTTACATCAGCCCGACAACGCTTCTCAAGATCTAGGGCTTTCTTTAAGTTGTCCGCTCGCTTTTCAACTTCAGATACAACCATAAAATGAACAGCCTCTTCACGTTTAACAGTTTCTTGTGTCGCGGACAGTGATTCTCTAAGTTTCTCAATGTTAGCAATCAACTCCTAATTCTCAATCAGCAAGAGTCCCATATTATATTGATAATCAAATAGCTGTGCAAAGAAGGAACAAATATGATAGCCGTCACATTTATTATCTGCGACACATGTGTAGAAGTAGAATTTCAAAGATAACTGAATGAACCATACATATAGATATACTACATCATCCTAACTTAATTGCTATCATTATATCATAGCAATTACTATCAATTATATTAATACACAAAGAATATCACGATAAACGTATCAATAAAATTAACTCAAATCACAAAAAATACGCTGCTCGATTATTTTCGCCTTTTCAGCCAAGTAAACCTATATTTCTATCACCGCAACTATATTCAACTAAGCATTAAGGGTATCACAAAAACACAAAAACAAATATCTTTTCAAACCAAAAATTACTTCTTTTTTGAGGCGTTTTGTCTTCTCAACCAACGCCTCATGATCTTTCATCAACATAACTCCTTCATCCAACAACCCAGCTTCTTTAAACATAACCAAATCATTCAAATCGCCACCATCTTCACCCACTTTCCCACCTTCATCATTCAACAACCCTAACGGCGATGGTGGTGGGCCATCGTAAAATGGCACCGCCTTACCCTTCCTTGACACGTGCCTAGCCGTATTCCCATCGTTCCATTAATAACACTAAAAAAACTAAATTACTCAAACCTAGAATTTTTTCATTAACCATTAAAACACAAATTCAATAAAATAATAGTAAAAACAAAAAATTTTATTCGCCGCTGAGTAGTGTATTTCAGACTCGTCTTTCAAGCATGGGCTTCAACTATCATAAACTATTAGCTGCAAGCAGCATCAGCAAGGTAACCCCCAAATTCTTACAAAACCCTAATTTTAAAACGAAAATTAAATCAAAAGAAAATTAGAATAAATATAACTATAATTCACAATTAAGTATATACAATATAAACTAATTCAAATAATATTTTTTGTTGCTGACCGAAACCCCAATCAAAAGCATGGCCGCTAAAAAAGTTAAGGGCTTTGAACCCTCAACTGACCCACACAAACCCAAAATATTTGAATGAGTCGGTGTCGATGAATCTGAAATATTGGAGGAGAGTAGAGAATCGGTCTGAAGGAAGATGAATACGGGATGTAGGTAAACAAATTGAAGATCATTGAACTTTACGACTTTAGAGGCGGTGGGGATTTTGGGAAGGTGTGAAGATCGTTCCATATGTGCCTTCGGTATCATATTGATAAATAGATTTTATTAGGCTAAACCAAACGAAACAGGCTCAGAGGAGCCACCAACCAAAATGACACCGACGTGTCGTTTTTGTAAACATAATTGTAATGTTTATAATGGAAAAAGGGCTTAAGTGACAGAAACATGAGATAAGCTTAAAAGCTAAAATTGCTTAAGACTTGAACAAATAAGCTAAAGAAAAAGGGAAATAAGCACATTAACTATCTAACTTAACCTAAAAACTTACTAGGACACAATTTGAGCTTATGGGATAAGCTCAATAAGCTAGAATCAAAAGATAAGCAATCCTACAGCCTAAGGGATTCAAAAACAGCCAAGAGGCATGTTTGGGCTTAAAAATAAGCACACAAATAAGCTTATCAAGGGCTGAGACTTTGAGGGCTTATTTAAGAGCTTGTGGACTCTCAAAATAAGCCAAAGACTTGGGCTTTAGAACTCAACAAGACAGAGAACAAAGGGCTTAAATTCTCCCCTTTGCACCAGGGGAGGTTTAAGCTTAGCTTTAGTAGCTTATTTGACAGCTTGCTAAAAGCTGTCAAATAAGCTCTAAACAATAAAATAAGCTCAAACAGATGGAGTATGATAGCAAAGGGACTTGTGCACCACTTTTTAGCTTTGGAAAAGCATTTTTACTTGCTTATTTTTGGCTGTGAAAAAGGTCTCTTGGCTTTTTACAAACTGTGACAATGGACACTTGGTGAGTTTTGACTTATAAAGTCAAGGGACCAAAGGCTTTTTAACAGCCTTGTTTAGACACACTAAACACACACTTTTTGATGCTTAAACTCAAACCACAAGTGCTTAATCAAATAAGCACTTGTGGGTTACTCAAAAACTTCACAGTTTCAAAAGAGGATTTAGAAAACCTTGGAAAACAATTTTCCAACTAAAAATGTTTTAAAAACAGCTTAAAAGTGACTTAAAACTTGAGCTTAAATTGACCAAGTGACCATAACCCATGCCAAAACCCTTTTTGACCCGTTTTGGTCTTGTGCCAAACACCCCTTTATCTAAAAACTGTCAACCCAAAGTGAGTTTAAAATCCATTTTTAGACTAAAACTTTAAAAACTTTTTATCCACTCCTACTTATTTTGACTTATTTAACCTATTTCAAAACTAAAAAGCCTAGCTTATTAAGACAAATAAGCTAGTTTCTCTTCTAGCTTATACTACACTTATGACAGTTTTTGAGAAAAAGCTAATGTGACACAAAATTATGCAATAAAAACTTACAACAGTCAAATAACAACTTAAACTAATGTGTTTACAAAGACTAAAAGCAAATAAGCTAAAGGTTTAAGCTAAAAATTAAGCTAAGTAAGAATTTAGAGATTAGACCTTGGATTTTTGAAGTTTTAGAACCAAGGCCACTCTTTCTGAGTGAGTGGCCTAAAAACCTGTCCTAATGGCTCCTTAGCCTCTATTCCCTGAGCAATAAGCTCAATAAGCTCTTGGGAGCTTATTACTTCAAATGGCTTCCAAATTGCACTCAAGAGGACATTTATGAGCTTAATTCAAATTAAAACAATATGAAAGGGCTTATAACAAGTTATGAGCTAAATTAGAGCTTATTGGCAAGAATAAGCTCTAATGAGCTTATTGAGAGCTTATTGAGTAAAAATGACTTAAATTTTCATTAAAACTGAAAATTTCAATTGCATAAAGGACATTAACATAAAAACACTTAAAACTACAATAAAAACTTAATAAAACTTGAATGTAACTTGATATAAAACTGGATATTTGCCACAATGGCTTACAAGGCTTATTTATAGCCGAAAATCTACACTAGGTCTTCTTTCTTCTTTCTCTTTGTTGTGCGATGTTTGTAGACACACAAAAAACAGGTATATGTGTTTGTTTTTGTGTGAGAGTGTCAAAAGCTTTTATCTGACCTTCCATCTTGAAAATCTCATCAAGCCGTCGACTTTGGTCTTGGGGGGTGTGGGATTGCCAAGTTGGCAACTTTATGGCTGGGAAAGGTAGTGGAGGAGGGGGGAGGTGAATATCCATGGTGGTGGTGAATGTTCGTGGGGTAAAAACGGGTTTAACAACCCGTGAGTTGTGTTTTGGGGGGAAAAAAGGGCGGGAAAAGAAGTTGGGGCTGTTAACAGAGTGTGAGTTTTACCATTTGGGGAACAATAGCCCATCTAAGTTACTTGTTGGTTTGCCCTAACATGGCTCCCTGTGGTTATATAACTTTGGGGACTTGGCAAAACAAGTCCCCAAGAGTTATATAACTCTTTGCAAATTTCGTCCTTGTGGTGTACAAGTTAGGGGGGTTGGCAGTTTTGCCCCCCTACTTGTTACTTTGAGCAAATTGCAAAATAAGCCCTTTTCTTTTCTTTTCCTCTTTTCTTCTTTTTATATAAGTTTAGGGTTTGGCAATTTCAGCCCCTAAACTTATATTTCTTTGACTTTGGCCCCGGGGTTGACTTGGGTTTTGACCAGTTGACTTTTCTTCTTGACTTCCTTTTTGAACTTGATTGCTTTTCGCTTTGATATGGCTTTTGTCTTCTTTCACAGGTTTTTCTATTCAGTCCGGTTTTGTGTTATGGCTTTGTTTTTCGTCCTTTTCTTGGTTTATCCGTTCATGCATAATACAATTAGTAAACAAGCATATATTTGGCATTTTAAGTCGTTTTTGGTTATTTTTAGCTTGTTTTTAAGAGGTATGAAAAAGGTATGGTAATTAAGCCACATACCAGAAGTCGTTAGGGATGATGTATGTGATGGAGAAATAGAAGTGCTAACCCGTGTTTAGATCAAAACTATGCTTCCACAGCTGATAAACCCTAGCTTTCCAAGTAAAAGCCCTATCCTTCCCTTTTCTTGATTATTACTTGCAAATGGTGATTCAATGCTTGGAAACACCTTAGAATATCTTAGGATAGATGTGTATAAGGTTGTATGGATTGTAAAAAAATTTTGTATGATTTGTTTGGGATGGCTTATAATGCCGTGGGTTTTGGCTAGGAAAAGAGAGAAGAAAATGAATTTTGTGGAAGAAAGAAATGAATTTTTCTTAAGTAAAAGAGTAAGTAAACTTTCTTATGCATGCATGATATATATAGGAAGAGAAAAGAGATATTATACTTGCAAAGTTTGACTAGAAAAATCAAAGGGGGGGTGTCTTGGGCCGTGGGTTCAAGGGGACAAGGGAGGAGGGAACAAGGGCTAAAGTCTTGGTCTCTTGGTTCTTTCTAATGGGAATCATCCCATGAAGTTTAGGGATGATAATCCTAGCTTATTTTCTTTTATTTCTTTTTAGTTTACTTGCATTTTATAAAAAGAAAGTATAAGTAAAACTTTTAATTAAAAGTAAAGTGTAGTTTTTATATAAAAGTTTACTTTGTAAAGTCTTGGTATTTTGTAAAGTATTTGTTATCTTGTATAATCATATGAGATGTGTATAAATATATACATATGCCTAAAGTTTTATAAACTTTGATCGTTGTATAAAAACGTAGGTATTTGTTGAAGCGTACGTTAATTTTTAGGGTTCCGGGAAAAACCTAATTGTCATTTATCGCGAAACGTAAACACTTTCACGTATCCGATAAAGTAACTTGTGAAACGTTAATAATTATTCTCAAAATAATTGCTTAACCCTTGTTTGACGTAAACAATAATTTGCTTGATGCCCGTTTACGTTAACTGATCATTTCTTGCTTACGCGATTTAACTTAACGATTTCGATTAAAAACAAATGCGTACAATGAAAAAAATAATTAGTGACTTATCAACGTCGTACATTGTCCTAAAACACGAGGTGTTATAGTCTCCCCCGGTTAGCTGAGCCTTGTCCTCAAGGCTTAAGACGCAGCACTTGACGACGGCCCGGTCTTTGAGAACAGATGTGGGTATTTCTTCCGGAATTGATCTTCGCGTTCCCATGTAAACTCTGGACCTCTCTTGGAGTTCCATCGAACCTTGACTAATGGGATACGGCTTCGCTTCAACCGTTTAACTTCACGATCTGTGATCTCTATAGGTTCCTCGACAAACTGAAGCTTGTCATCAAAATGAAGTCCATCCAACGGAACGGCTAAGGGTTCGTCGGCATGACACTTCTTTAAGTTGGACACGTGAAATGTATTATGAACTCTGCTCAGCTCCTCAGGAAGCTCGAGCTTGTATGCAACGTCTCCAACCCTTTTTATTACCTTGAA